>VYZV01030647.1:12610-34429 GCA_013401275.1 Pandion haliaetus | reverse complement strand
TATTGTTTCAGAGATTATATATAAAAATTAATAAAAACTGAGTTGTGAATAATTACACCAGGAAATAAATGTGACTGAGCTTCAGAAAATGAGTAAGACTTTACTACATGAAGGAATTCTGCTCCCTTTAGCAGCCTAAAATTTTTTGCCTTGGGGTGGTAAAAGAAGACATTATGGTGCCTGGAAACAAACCAAGAGAAATGCTCAGCTGAATCCTCCACTGATACATGTATTGCATTTTCTCCAAATACCGTCTTAGGAAATGTTTGTCATTTTAGGCTACCTATGGGTTTTGCGAATATCACCTGTAAAAGACGTTCCCAGTAACACCATTCTTAAAGAAGCTAATCATTACTAGACTTGCAGTAATGCCAATTTAAGGTCAGTGTACATGGAAACAACTGTAAAACTGAGATTCTGTTTACTATTTCAGAGCAATCAAGCTCTTGACTAATTAGAAAAGCTGGTTCTAAGCAGCAGAAAATTTTGGCCTAGCCATAAACATGCAGGTTTAAACTCTGCATGTGATCCAGTAGTCTAAACAACAGTCAGGCTGGCTGGAATATCTAGACAATGAGCCTGAAAAAGTCAGACCAACACTTTGAAATGTTGAAAAAGCAGAAAATGCAATAGGAGTACATTTCTTAACAGAAAGCATAAGTGATTTTACTATGACTTCAGAGATTCATTCTCATATGAATTCATGCAAATGTATGAAAATACCGCTGAATTGATGAAGTCTTATTAATTTTAGCAAATCATTATTTCCCAAAGCTGATAAGAAAAGAATTTTTTGCTATTCTAGGAATAAGTCTGAAGATCCACAGGATATGAAGCACTAAATACATGTCAGATTGAGGATGAAGTATCTTGTCTGACTCCCCAAAGACAAACTGAAGACCTTTTTTTTTTTTATTTATCCACCACAACAGAAAAATTAAAATCAGTGATTATTGTCACTGTGGTACACACATACAATACAGACCTGATCCTTTAGTGAATGCAAAGTAAAAGAAAGAAGAACAAAACTCAAAATGCACCTTTGAAAACATTTTCCAGTTAGTGCTTACTCATGATATAAAACCTCACCTGTTCTGCTAAAGAACATGCCAAAACTTCACGGCTGCTTCAGTGTAACTAGTGTTATTCAAAATAGTGTTACTCAAAACCAGTGCTTCTGAAAATGCTATTACTTGACCCCTCAGCTTGAGAATCCTTAAAAAAGAACCTGATTTTGAGAAAGTGCTGAGCACCTTCCTGCTGGAAAGCACATATCCTCAAAATACCTAAAATCATTTCAAACTCTACTTCCAAGATAAATAGCCGTTTTTAACAGTGTTGACCTAGCATTTCATTATGCATGCTTTTTCAGGCATTCAGATGAAAGTAATGGGCTTATTTATGATTACTTTCTAATAGAAATTTATGATCACTATCACTAAATTTACTGGAAACCAAAGTGGTCTGTGATCATTTAATTGCATGGTACCACCGGGCTCCGTTTTCCTTCTACCTTTCATCCACAAGATGTCCTTAGCTTTTCAATGGGTCGATTTTTCTTCTGTCTACTCGGTTCTATTCAGTTTCTATCTGATGATATTCCCTTACTTTCTACACTGTTTCATTTAATAAACTTATTTATATAGGAAAATTACAAAGGATCTCAAAAGGGATAGAGAAAGTTTATGCAATTAAGTTTCATTAAGTGAGAGGATGATGATGGTGGTCCAAAAAGAATCTGTCCTCCCTAACTTCCCTGCTTCCAGTCTAAGTCTAGCTGCAGTTTTATGAAGGGAAATGAAGGTGACTACTACTTTAGAACTGCAATACTAGCTTTTTAGAATAAGGAGACCAAGAAAGGCCCTATAGAAACAATCTGTGATGTTGGTTGCACACCCATTTGTAGTACTCATATTAAATTGTCAATGGACAATATGTTAAGAAAAATCTGTTACAGTCTTGGCAGCAGAGCAGGCTTCTTTTTGTTCATTTAGACTAAAATAAGCAGCTTAATCAATTTACAGCCTGAATTTACATTTGGTGTGTGGCAACACATGTCCTCCCAGCTGGCATAATTTGGCACACATTTTTGAACATGGAAGCACATGGTATTTGAAAACCATCAACTCCCACAGTACTGAATGCACTTTATTTTCTGATCTGAACACTCATATGTTACAGTTAATACTTAGCTTGCCACTTTATCTGTCAATGTGATCATACCTGAAATATGAAGGTCAACATGGATTGAGAAAAAGTGTCAGCAAGAAAACCTTCACAGTAGTGACAATATATCCATGACCTCTACTTATTTAGGACCAGAATCTTAAAATTTCCTTTAAAACACAAGCATCCTGTAGATGTACACATTACTTGAGTAAATGTCCATTTCTTCTTCCTCCCCTCAGGGATTTCTCTTGAGATAATACACAACTACATCACAATTCTCTATAATGTAGAGCTTGGGTCAGAGGCAAAACAGGCACAAGGCTTGACTTCATTCCATTTTTATTTTTTTTTAAATCATAATTGAAATTTTTGGGGACAAATCTTTTAATCTCTTAGAAGTTAACATTTTACAGGATACTAAAATGTTAGAGTCAGTCTTCACAGGAAATGCAATTGGATTAGAAATCCCCATTACATTATGCTTGCTTCTTCTCCTGAAAATATTGTTCTGTGCTGAACTGAATAAGGTCTTACTTCAGTGTTGTAGTCTGGAGGACAACAACTCAGTATTGAGAAAGCATTCAAGATTTTGACATTCATGTTCATCCTACATTATGGTGAAAAGAGCTGCATTGAAAATGTTTGCAAAAATGAATTTTTGATGAGTTTTCCAAGTTTTGACTGAGAAATGAATCCATAATACTCAGAACACTGGATTTGCACATAAAAGACCACCAACACTGAGCTGGCAAGCACTGCTCTGGTTAAGGCAAATCATTGGCAAAGATGGAGCTAATTCAAGCCAGAAGCATAAATAACTGACACAACAGATACCTTAAATTATTACAAATTATGAACTACTCTTGCTGAAAGAGAAATTTCAAATGCTTAGAAGTTCTCAGCAAATTCATTATCACAGTGAAAGTTCATTTATTTATTAATCATTAGGTCAGCCACATCAAGAATCAAATTGGTAGAAAAATGACTGACTTTATAAGAAAGTTTTACAGTTAATCATAAGGAGATAATTCATAAAAAATATGTACAAGTGGCCTACATTTTACAAAACAGGGACAAGAAATATGGTGAACTCAGCAGAATACACAGGTCTGTGACAGCAGAGCTAACGAAGCCTCAGCTTCTGTGGCTTTGTCTCACTCTTGGATCATTCCACACAAAACACACAGTTCTCCTCACTGGAGCTTTTCTCATGATTAAGGAATGCTTGCTGTCATGTTCTGGTACTTAATATTGCAGTCGTCTCATACTTTGTAGGGCACCAACTTAGGTCTCTCTCCTTTACTCAGTAGAATATTGTCGTAATAACCTGATCACTTTTAAACTTTCACCTGTCTGTCAAATTTCCTTGCAATTAAGAAACCGGTTCAAAAACTAATTGTGGTAAAAGAAAAAGACAGTGTCATCATACACTTCTAATTCCTTAGGAAACCTGGATAAAAATGGCACAGGAGTGTTATAGCCTCTAATCAGCCTTTTGTAAAGGAACAGAAAAAAAAAATACTGATGTGATTAATTTCTGATTATTGTTAATTTGTACTGTAAGAAAGGCAGCACTCTGATAACTCAGCCACCATCTGCATTTCCATTATTAAAAAAATCTTTTCAGTTGATGATGAAAACAAACAAAACTCAAATTTACGCTCTTCTTCTCAAAATCCAGATGTGATACTCTGGGAAGGTGAGAGAACATCTTAAACCATTCATCAGGGTGAGGAAAGTTAGACAAAGGGCTGTCACAGTTTAAGATCAAGCTGATAGTGCAGAGAAACCAAAACACTTTAATCACAGGTACATGCTGGTTTTTTTCAAATTATGATCAGACCTCCCTGCCCCACAGCAGGAAAGAGGGCAGAGGGTGAGTGAGGGTCCCGGAGTCTCACCCTACGGGTCATGACCCTCCACCAGTCCCTTGGACTGTCCCTTATGTGCCCCTGGGGCTTCTCCCCCAGCCACCCCCATGCAGGGGTCAGTTACAGGACCAGTAGGAGATACCCCATGCTGCTTGGTCCACTCAAATCCCCTCGGGGCCTGGCAACTGGCAGTGGTCATGTGGGCCTCCAGATGACATCCGCAACCTCCACAGTGGGTGATGGGGGGGCTGCCAGTGCTCGTGGCACCCACTGGTCTTATGGCCATGGCCCTCCCCAGCACACACAGCTAAGTGCAGTCCATCCCCTAGCACTGCGGCCAGCCAGCCCCAGTTAAATCCCTGAATTAACAAATTTAAATGGCTGCATTTCCTTCAACATTGTAACAAATCTTAGCCTAAGGTTTGTCTAGGAGGGTGATGAACTGATTGAATCACTGGTGCTTTTTTTCTTTTTTTTTTTTTTTTTTAACTTTGCTGTGGTATTCTTTCCCACCAGCCTATTTTAAACATAGCATTATTTGAGCTTTTAGTGCATCGTGTTCACAATCATTAAAAAAAAAATAAAATCAGGCAAATCTTACAGCAGGGTTTTTAGTTCTGCTATTTTGGATGAAAGAAATAAAGGTTATAATGGAAAGGAAAATCCACTTGGTAAGCAACTTTCCTAATAGAAATTTACATAAACCTCCACCCCCCAAAAAAACCACTTTATGTATTCTAAATAGGACCTTACAGTCATCATACTAAGCTTCACAAATATAATCATATTTATGAGGCTGCAAGGTAGATACAAGCCCTTCATCAGACCTTATTGTGAGAGTGGCCATCTCTATTCTTTTTGAAAGAGAAGAAAATCCTGCATAAAACCCTCTGCTATCTGTTGAAAGTAGGGTCTCAGCATTATGCACTGGAAAATGAACTCATTTTAGTTGATTAAATGTAGCTGAACAGATCATTTGATTTTACTAGCAACAATAAACAAATGTTATAATTCTCATAATATATATAATACAAGAGGACATAATTTTTCTAGACATGAGGCCCTTTATCATAAAGCCTCCTTCTTATATACCATGATAGTTAAAGTAAAAATAATAAAAACATTGTTACCAGAAAGGAGATATTTCCCTTGTGGTGTTTGCAGCTTTGTGTTGGAGGGATTTTATAGTGACAGTAAAAGATAAATACAATTGCCATTCAAGTGAAGCAATGAAAGAAACTAGTGATAGAGTGGCAGTCTTCATTTAAATAATGCATAGGCTTTGTTGGTAAAATCACTAGCTCGTCTCAATTTAATACCCAGATACTTGTTCATAAAAAGCCAGACAATCAGATATATATTTAGATTCTAAGAGCAAGCAGCAATACCACCTTTGGTTTCACCATAATATTTTCACTAGAGAAGAACACAGTATTCTAAGATACTTTTCAACAAGATCCTTTAGAGCTCTGATTTTCTGCTGTTGAACTCTGTAGCCCTTTTTTACTGCAAACAGCAGCTAGGCTGTGTGCCAGACCTTGTTGATCAACAACACTCACTAGCACTCTATCTTCAGCAGAAATGCCTTGAATACTTATTTTGACTAATATAATTAAAGACACTTTCTTACTGTAAATGGAAAAGAATCCAGAGTGAAGCTTCCTGCAAATAGGTGAAACTTCTCTGCCTCACTTTCATACATCCACTAACACTCTGTAAGTTTTTACTCTTGCATGTTATTTTCTTATCAGTAATACAAACATCCAGTGCTAAACAAAAATCTATTTTCTCAAGCAGTTGTTAGTGTTTTGGTAACATATTCACCTGTCCTGGTTTCAGCTGGGATAGAGTTATTTGTCTTCCTAGTAGCTGGTATAGTGCTATGTTTTTGAGCTAGGTATGAGAAGAATGTTGATAACACACTGATGTTTTCAGTCGTTGCTAAGTAATGTTTAGTCTAAAGTCAAGGCTTTTCAGCCTCTGATGCCCAGCCAGCAAGAAAGCTGCAGGGGCACAAGAAGCTGCGAGGGAACAGAGTCAGGGCAGCTGACCCAAAGTGGCCAACGGAGTATTCCATACCATGTGACGTTTTAGGAACTGGGGGGGATCGCCGCTTGGGGACTTCTGGGTGCATCGGTCAGTGGGTGGTGAGCAATTGCACTGTGCATCACTTGTATATTCCAATCCTTTTATTATTACTGTTGTCATTTCATTAGTGTTATTATTACCATTATTAGTTTCTTCTTTCCTGTTCTATTAAACCGTTCTTATCTCAACCCACGAGTTTTAGTTCTTTTCCCGATTTTATCCTGCATCCCGCTGGGGGGTGGGGGTGGGGTGGAAGTGAGTGAGCCGCTGTGTGGTGCTTACTTGCTGGCTGGGGTTAAACCACGACATCATCAAAAAGTGCTCATCAACTCTGACAGCAAGACAGAAAAGTGAGTCAAAGCCAGATAACATGCTATGTTCTTACTCCTGTCTTAAGCTGAAAAAACTCTATTCAATTTAATGCCACAATACACATGTAAAAACTGTGGAACATACAAGAGAATTAGATCTGGTAGTTTTCATTTAAATGCACAAACAAACAGAAGTAAGACACCACATTTCCTTTTAATATTCATCCAAGGATGAAAAGCTCTGTCTTGCAAAATATCACAGAAATTGGTTTTGAGGTCTACCTTTATCGCATTATACAAGAACTTTTTTCTATGCTCTGCAACAGTGATAATTTAATTCTGCACACTTTCTGGAGGGGGTATTTCCTGAAGGAAATTCTTACTACTAACTAAGCCTAGCATGCAGAGAATGAGCTCTGTGCCTCAAGAAACTACTACCACCAGTGACGGATAGGTTTGAAATATTTATGAGAAAACTTAAGCCAGAGGTGTTGTTCTTACATATTATTAGTTTAAGCTGGAAACCCTTTCAATATTTATTGCAGAAACAGCCAGCAGTTCCCCTTTTTTTATTCTTCACACACACTCTCTAAATGCAGAAGTGGAAGCTGGTGAGCTCAGGAGGTCTTTTCATCCACTGCATAATTGGGGTGTTCAGAATACCAGTCTGAACAACTGGCCTTCTCCTGAAAGCAGACAATCCTGAAACAGCATACTACCAAAATATTTTTAGGTTCATTTATGTTTTTACACATGCCACAAATTACGAACTTGGACAAATTAATGGTGCTCCACCACAGTTCAAAGAGCACTTTCCATTATAGATATACGGCAATCTAACACCATATATTAGGTAGTTCTCACCATTATAGACTGTCTTCATTTAATCACCTGTTTATTTATTTTAAATGCATTAGCAGCATCCCAACTGGTTAGTTTTAACTTATAGCTGCTAAACAAAAAGGGATAATACAGATTTCCATCACCTGTTTCTGTTCATACATTGTCTATGAAACAAAGCCTAGCTTATTCGAAATGCCATAATCCTTTTTTTTTTTTCTGAAGTAAGTTTTATAGAAAAGATTATTTCATCTCATAAACCTTGATCCTGTAATTCAATATTAGTGACCATCCCATGAACCAACGTACCCCATTAAAGTCAGTCGGAATCTGTGCTTTCATTAACCCACGCAAGCGCCCTGATTGCAGGATCAGGTCTGGTGGATGCAAGCTATTGATCACAGATATGAGCCTGACTCCATTTCTGTACTTCACTGCATTTGAGCATTTTGACTCATGGGCCAATTGTTTCTGCTTCCTGAACGACATGACCAAAATATCCATGCGAATGGTTTCTGCATCAGCACTCACATGAACCTACAAGGAGGCTTGAGAGATTTTTGCATTCCACTGTTACTTCAGGGACTGAATTCATCTGAATGAATTTATATTCATTTGTGGAAGTGAATATAAAATAATGGTGAATATCACTGAACACAATTTAGCACTTAACTGATTGAATATTTGTGAATATTTTAAAAAAGTACTTTTTACTACCCCTTCTGCACGAAAATGCAGTACTCTCAGAGAGATTTTCCTTCATAATAGTGAATTAAATTCTCTCTAGAGTTCACACTGGAAAGAAATACAGGTGGTACTCTCCTCATCTTTTCTCTGGTTAATCTCCAATATGCTCATTTTTTCTAATAAAATAGCACATAATAAAGAAAAATGTTTAACACCTAAATTGTCAGAAATTACACTTCAGAATTAATATCCTCTTAATTAAAGGTAGCATTTCATACCTCTTGGAGCTACAGTTTCAGCCTGTCTGCAGATGTGCTGACAGCAGCTCATAATTTGAAGCATACTTTTGTCTATAGATAGGCTATTGCTCTCTTCCTTTTCTTTCCCTGTCTCCTTTTTTAATACAGACTTGTGCCCTACAAAACTTTAAAGGTAACTAGCTAACATCCATACAACACACACTCCCCTCACAGTCATGTGGGCAACACTATAGAAATCTGGTGGCCATCCAGTTTCAGGAAAAAAGTAATAGTATTAGAATAAAACAGTTACTGGCACTGACTAATGAAATCTCTTCTACAGTTTTCATCCACCCAGTGTTAAAAAGCTTTGAAAATGTTTTGGAAAACATATTGACTTAGCTCATCCTATATCAATAATCTTTGGAGAAAATCTTCAATGAATATGAAGATGAATAGTAGAGTGGGTGTGGTGTTCTCAAAGAAAAGTATTGCTTAGTAATAAAAGTAGACAGGTAAAAGTCAACACACTTACACTGATGTTGAACCAGTCAACACAACTGCAATAAAATAGGCATTTGTTTCAATACAATACAAATTCAACAGGAGGACGATATCTGTGGCATATTGAAATACTGCAATTTTGTTGACAAAGTGGGGTCATTTCTATTAAATTACAGCATTATGGAAATCATAATGCTATTCTGAAGTGTACAGTGCTTGAAATACAGGATATTTTCTTTTGACATCAATGCTGATACAGTTTCTACTAATGCAATTGATGGAAGTTCATTTCCAGCTTCAAATTCTCAACTAGAAGATTTTAAAACTGGAAACTTCAGTCAAACAATTTAATTTTTTCAGCTTCCTTTCCCCACAGAGGAATTTCCTGAAGTACCATTGTTCTGTTGTGATGGCATATTTTACAGTATTGTTAGGCGTTTAAAGTGTCTGCCTACCACACTTGTGGATGTAGAGACTATCATCTAAAAATCTAAGAGCATCACAGCTTCTGAGTCCAGGTTTAATCAAGGATAACTGCCATTCTACTGCTTCCTCTGGTGATGAATGTCATGCAGCTAAGAACACATGATGCTATTAATCAACAGTTTTAGTCACGAGAATCAAAAATACATGGGTTTTTTCTACTTCCAATCAGAGTTCTTGGCTGAAAGATCCCTCTCCACAACTGCAACAGGAAGTTTAGTAAATCCTTTGGAGATATCCTGAACCAGAAGGCTACACATCATACATAAATCCATAATATCTCATTTCCAAGAGAACAATCACAGTTCTTTAGAAATTACTTGTCATTTGTGAAATACACAGGTACAAGCTTTTCTTACACCTGAACACTAATTTAATTTCTTCTTTCCTAAGCACACACTTCTGTTGATTTTCCTAAGTTTTCAGATTTCTGTTTTTCATCTGAACATTTCTACCAGAAACATAATCAAAATTAATATTAACAAAAATTGCATTAGATAATGTACACATATTTTACCATAAGTATATATGATACAATTTCTATCATTCTGTATTCTGAGAATAAATTCTCTTTTTAATTCAAACTTGTTTGCAAATTTTTAGTCTCACTGTAAGGCACTGTAATTACAGTACACTGTAATTAAAAATTTAATTTTTAATTTTGATAACTGAGAATCATATACATGTCATATATATATGATGATGATTCTATATACATTCTAGATCCCAGCCACGCAAAGTTTAATGAGATGTTTATATCAATCACCATAATGTTGCACAGCATGCAATGAGGATTTGTATGTTATATTTAGAAGCAGCCATTCTTGCCCAGAAAACACAAAAACACCAGATAAAAATGAAAACTCATACCCATAGACTGCTGAACCCTCTAGTCTCATTCACATCCTCTGTAAAGACACTAATTACACCTCTCTGGATCAAAGAGAAGATATGGACTGTGGAGCTTGAATAGAAAGCCGTATCTGGTAAAGTATCTCCCGATTAACCTTCAAGGAGCTACCCAGTCAGAACAGAACCTGCATAGATAAGTGTCTATCTCAAGGCATTTTCCTGGAACACAACAAAATCCAGTTTTGAAATTCCTCAAGAAATACATGTACTTATTTTGCTTGTTCAAGTGCTTGCAACATTATTGATTTTGATGCAAGTCAACCATATTGAACGCGCATCATTTGCATTCTGTGTGATGCCTGGCACTGAAGAAAAGCCTGTGAATGCAGCAGTTTGTACCAATGGGAAATACTACAGAAAGGCAGTCAGCTGAAACCCAATAACAAATTTTCACAACAACAATTCTGTACGTGTGAGTAATATTCTAGCCATAAACATTAAATATTTGTAACCAGCTAGTGTAACTGAAATATGGTTAGGTCACAGCAACATACACCATCTTGTCCTCTGAAAGCCAGACATTCTCAAAGATAAGCATCCAAATAATGCAGAGTGCTAAAATTACAATAATTTCACAAGTGTGATTAAAAATGTGATTTACCAACAAGTCTTCAATGCCTAAATCCTATTGACTTTCAAGCCTTATTACTTCGATGTTTTTAATAAATTACTGCTGTCAACACATTAGCAATGAAATAGCCCCATACAAGAATCAAGCAAGTGGTTCCATTAATTCCTAGCTTTATGCCCTTTGCATTTCCCTAGCTTTATGCCCTTTGTCCACTAAGCTTTCCATCTCCCTGCTTATAAGCTCAGCACGTGGTCATTTGCCCTATGAAACCTAGCAAAAGAAAACAGATGTTGCAATTGCATGTAACTGCGGGAATGACTGGCCAGACTGTCACAGCCAAAGAATACACCACAGCTCAGTTCTTCCGCTGCCTTCCCCTCAACAAGGACATTAATTTGGATCTCTCATCTATTCAACTGCTGATTTTCGTAAAGCAGGTAAAAAAGTAATTATCTCTCATACCTTCTCCCACCCACTTTCAAATTAGCCAGTAGATTCAGAAGATATTAAGGGAAAGAGAAAGCAAATGTGAAGATAGTCATTTAGTATACCTCATTTCCTTCACTGCCAACAAAAAATAGAAGATAAGATAATGGAATGGGTATCAAGATACCCAGGTCTGATCTTGCAAGCATGCAACTGGCATCTTTTCACTTAATTGGAACTACTTACATGAAGAAAGTGACATTCCTAAAATACCATTGGAAGGAGTGGAGTTTTATTGTCCAGCATTTTAGAATACAGTGCCATTAATGAAATGGTATTGGCTTAAATTCTTCAACCCTGTATCACATGAACTGTGTCACATGAGTGGCAGAAATATTAACATTCAGAAAGGATGTGAATTCCAAGAATTTTTGTTCCTGCAATCACAAATATAATGTTGTTACAAATTACTGCTAATCCAACACTTTTGTATCCCAGTGAAAACATGACTGTATAAGCAGTGACCGTTCCCCTGTAAATTTCCATTCTCAAATGGTTGTTACATATATACTTTATTTTTATACAAAATGACTGACTGACAATAATAATGAAATTAGTATATGGTATAGAAACATTTTGATGGCCAGAAATCTATTTTATTTCAGTTGGAATCTTTTCATACTAAGTGCAACAAAGGAAAAAGAATAAACTCTGAGGGTATAAGTTGTTATGGTCTGAAGTTGACTTTGAAGAAATGAGTTAAATAACTGCAATTAACACATGTATGACATATACTATTGATGAAGATACGAGATATCTGTGATAATACCATGCAATCTGTCTCTGCAGTTACAGAAAGTTATATCACCATGAGACTTCAGATGGACTCTCATTTCCTCTGTGTTAAAGTACAACCACTACCTTCATAATATATATACATTCAAGTGGCTGGATTTATTTGACCCTTCAGTAGATCAGGTGTAAGTGTTTGAAATTATTGCCGCTGGTATTCCTACCTCACTTTAGGAAGTCCGAGGTACCATCTTTGAAATTATTTTTCCCATGATAAATAGTAGTATAATCTCCTTAGATGTTCATCACACAATGAAATAGGCAATTCTAAAGAAGAAACAAAGATAAGTAACCCTTATTATGAAATAAAGAAAAAAATTAAATTGGAATCTAAATCCAACACTAAGTATTTCCTTTCAAGAGGAATGCATAAGAATCTGAGAGTGCCTAAGTTGTATGTGATGTAAGACTCCAAAGCTTTCAGAAAGCAATAAAGATTGCCTTCACTGAACATATCCAAAAGGTTGGGATATTTGATTTGTCATTGATTTATGACATTGGCAAGATCTAAATGTAGAGCATGATAACCACATCAGTTCCAAATTCTGTGGAGGCTAAAAGAACTTTCCCTGCTTACATACAAACCGCAAGCTTTTTAACAGCTGAACAGCATGCAGTAGAGTTCAGCTTTATTGTGTGGGCGATTTCTCAAAACCTGCACTACAAGCAGAAGGCCTATCTGGGATGGAAGCCTTTGGGAGAAAAACAATAATAATTTGTATTAACTTTTCAAAGGTTCCTCTTCTGTTATATGGAGAAAAACATGCATAAATTCAAAATACCATCACTTCTCTGGCCATAGTCATAGTCCAGAGTCCCTTTAATCTTCCTCCCAACTTCCCCCTTGAAAAATGACAAAAAAAAATTTTAAAAAGGAAACAAAAAGAAAGAAATCCAAAAATATGCAGCTTTTTTCTTTTGAATGTATTTCTTATTTGCATATTCCCTATTTTAGCATCCTTTCTAAAGGCTCTGTAATGAAAAAAATGTCTGTATGTAGGTATTTATATAGTTTTGTATTTACTTTCCACTCAGTTATTTTATTCACATTTTCACATCTATCTCCCACCAAACAGGAGAGAATTTGCTATCGAATGAATTGTAGTGGAACATAAATGCCCACTTCTCTATTTTTTAATCTTACAATGTAAAAAGGCAGCTGAAAGCTGGTATTTCCAAAGTGTAAAATTAAGCATATGTTTTCCTCTGCTGAATCTTGTCAGATTCTTCTCCTGCAATATGTTACAAACAAGCTGACTTAAAGGTTGTGGGAGCTCTGCATAGTATTATGTATTATACGTGAATCAAGTCCTAAATTTGTTTTGATTTTTTTTTTATTCTTTTTTTTTCATAGAGGCCCAGAAAAATAAACTATGCCTTTGCTTTTCTGGATCACTCCCAAAAGCTACCTGAACAAAAGTATGCAGGCTAGAATATTCTGTTGGCATTCACAATGCAAATTCTTGGAGCACACACAGCCCAGCTTAAGAAAGATTGTAACTTTGAGCCATGATGCCTCTCTAGCCTGGCTTCTTGTTCATCTGTACCAGCCATGTCCCATAACACTGCCATAACGTGCTACATGGTTTGCTCTGCCCGATTCATGCTATCACCCACTCCTGCTTCACAGCTTTTCACACAGCTTTCCCCACAGCTTTCCCAGGGCCTGTCTGCTACAAAAGGGAAAGTAACCAGCCTGATATTGAGAAGGTGATCTCCTGCAGAGAACTCTGAGGCCAAGGTGTATTACCATACCCAGGTGTAAGATCAAGTTTAAGATCACAAAGAGAAAGGAAGAAGGCAGAACTCTTCTTGGCATGTGGGCATGTGGAGGTGACTGGGAGTTAAGGCTCCTCTGCCCTAGACAGAGACACAATTTTCAAGCACCATATGCCTTATTTCTGGCAAGACATGAAAAATATCGTTCCTGACCAGGAAAAGATACTATTTTCTTCACTTGCACAGAATGATTCAGCGCTTCCAGAACAGCTTCTCCTTGGTCCTCAGCACAGCTATCTAGAGACCACCTGAACTCCTGAGAAGAGAGGGCTTTACAAAATAGCTATGCCCAATCTCCTCTAACACACTTGGGACTGTTGCAGCAGGTGTCCAGAACCTGAACTCCGGAGCCTCTCAGGCCTGCCCTCTGCTGTACATGGTCTCTCCCTACAAAGGCCATCTCTCTTGTAAATCCATGCTGAATATAATAAAAAAAAACATTTCATTTTTTGTTCATAAATGTTCACACTGTCTGAGTTCCAGCAGTCCCACACAGGAAGAATGTTTCTCAGGAACAGCTTTGGTGGACCAGGAGTAATTCTCTCCTGGCTACATTACAACCCATCCCTTGGGGTCAGTCTTTTGGAAGAGTGAAACAGCCTTTGTGAATTATGTTAGCCAAAAATAATTTTATATATGCATTGCTACACAAAGGCAAGGCTGCCAGGGAAGGGGTAGGAAGGGCAGCCTTGTTCAGTCTGGTCTTCATTAGACATCATTTTGTCATTAAGTAAAAACCGTTCCTTCTTCTCTTTGCATGTTCACATATCCTGCCAGTGACAGCACTGGAGATAGCTTGGAAAGGTATGATTTGTGTTGGCAAGACGGTGGCCAGGCTGGCAGAAACTACAGTTAATGTACATAGCAGCTGCTGAAGGACAAAATGGCATCTGCTGTGCATATTAGGTCTCTACTACTACTCCACACTACCTCTGTGCTTGGTGATGGCCTCCCAGGCTCTAAACAGATGGTTGCTATGCAGATTCAGGACATCTATCAATCCTGGTCTTGGAGCACAGCCAGAAACATCAGAGCAGGAATCCTAGGTGGGCAACCAGACTTTCCGTAAAAGGTATTAATCCAGAGGTTTGCAGATGCTGTAGCAGATTGCTTCTCTTCACTGTGAGGGTGAAGCAGGTTCTCACTTCAGTCCTCATCTTCCTTCAGGGACAGTTTGACACCGAGTTATCTCTGCAAGGGACAAGGGCCATACCCTCTAGCAGGCACCTATCTCTAGTGTGGTACCACTAAAGGAGTGAGCTTTCCCACACAGCCCTTTTAGGAGTTGTGCTGCGCATGGATTCCCTAGGAAATGCTGCGAGAGTAGCTGCACATCCTTCGAAAATGCATGTTGTCAGGCAGAGAGTGTGCTGGAGGATGCAGTAAGGGGGACCTTGGTATGCAGTAGCTTGTGCAATCTTCCCTGGACTATCTAAGACCCAGACCACTTCAGCATATATATACTCAAGGAATTTAAACTTTGTGCAAAAACTATGCTTTTACTAACAGCTATTTAGTTCAAAAGCATGATAAACCGTGTGATAGCTCTCTGTGAAAAGGTTCAACACCTCAGGTCTGCTCCGAGGAAAACTCATTAGGCTCCCCACAGAATCCTCCAGGAAAAATAACCATTATGAAGTTCATATTATTACTACTTTTAAAGTTAAAAAGCAAATTATGGTATCAAGGTCTTTCTTGGGTAAGGAAAGGGGAAGGAAAAGGGGAAGGCCGTTCCTGTTCATTTACAGCAAGATGATAGAGATCTGTATAGACCTGACTTTTCTCAGGTTTTGGAGTTGCTGTTTAGTCTCACTCACTCCGATAAACACAAAATGTTCAGGGGGAAGACTCCAGTATTTCCTTTGGAGGAAAATCTGTTTTACAGCAATGGAGAGGAAAGCTAGTCAGAAACGGCTGGAAAAGATTTTGTACCTTAAGCACGTACACTTTTACATCCCTGCTAGGCTACAAGCCCCTTCACAACAGCTGCTCTCCTTCATGCTCTGACCAGGTGGGATCATGCTTCTGAGGCAATAAAATGGCAAAACTACAGAGACCAACTCTTTGAACAATAGACGCTCTGTTTAACAGAGATATACTACTCCAAATCTTTGCTAGAATAACAGAAGGCAAAATGGAAAAGCATCATGAAAAAAGTGCTTATCTTGCTAAAAAATTTTTGATCAATGATTAGCTTAAGTAGCTTGAACAAAAGCAAAGTGAGTATTTCAACATGTCATCTTCTTAATTTGGATGCCTGAGAACATTTGGGAAAGTACAAAATGAGTGAGGATTTATTCTGACAACAGCCAGTTTCCCCTGTAATTTAAAATATGTAGAAGGTACTATTCCCTTGCCAATACAATCTCCTTTATCCCTCACTGGACGCAATAAGCCACATTCCCCCACTAAGTCAGAATAAATTCCTCTATATAATATAATAAATATTATATTATATATATATATTATTAAATATAATAAAATCAGTTCTTCCAAAGAAGCATAGACCCCTGCCAATGGGCAAAAGATGTCTCAGGGCAGTGTCATTGCAGTGTGGCAACCTGATCTAACCACTGAGAAAATATGTCACTCATTTAGAGGTAGTAACCTATATATTTGGAGTAAAATATAAAAATTAATAATTACAGTGTTTTTTAATGCTCTGCATTATTGCACTTACTAGCTTAACTCGGGAATTTCCATGCATGACCATACAGCCAAGGACATAATACATATGTGCTATTTTCGTCACAGTATGCACACTACATTCCATGCACAGGCCAATTTACAATATGTTTTGTCTTTTAATTAACAGCTGTCTTCATCTGTCAGTTTCCAGAGGAACATGCCATGTCTTTATAAGAGGAAAAAGTACAAGAGAATTGTAATGGCAGCTAGAGACACTCACTCTAGAAGAAAATGAAATTTTAGTACAAATCATTTACACAGACCAAAAGAATTTTTACAGCTTTCTTTCCCTGCATTAGTTTCATGCCAGACTATCTAGAAACATGTTGAAAAGGGCCATTAATAATATTGTACTTTAAAACACTGGGATGATCAGATAAGTATAGTAAACAGAACTCCATTCTGTATTGGTATCAATGGGAGTTTAGACTGTTGTTTCTACAAGTAGTCTGGGGGCTGGGGGAGTTGATATGTTAGCAAGAGTTATGTCTTCTCTTATCTGTCAACCCTACACCTTCATATTAAAAATCTAGGTGCCATGTGATTATAAAATATTCCATTACCACTGAGTTTGTAACCCTATATTCAATCGCTCTTCTCTTTCTCACCATAGTTTATTTTATGAAATTGATTTTCCTATCAACTCTTTCAATTTTTTCATCTTCTCTTCTGGAGTAATCCAGTTTTCCTTCTGTATTTGTCCTTAATATTAACAACTACTTGTCTCTCTTAGAGCCTTCTCATTACTGGTACATCCATTCCTGAAATCTGTCTTCCTACAGTCAGTTTTTATACTTAGCTATGGAAATAAACAAGTAAAATATGGGGTTCAGTTCAGGTTCAATATGACCAATGTAATCCACTCTGGTTTAAACCAGGTGATAATGTTACCAGTAAAGAACTGGCTCATTCATGCTAAGTTTACACAGAAACCTGAATCCAAACTCTGACTTAAAGCATTGTCATTTCTACTTGCCATGGCCGAGCACTAAATCTTTTACATCTTCTACTCCAACACTGGAATGAAAGACTAGGTGAGTTACAACAGACATGCACTATTAAAAGCTATTTCTGCATGTCTCAGCCTGTTTGTTCCTCATCCTAAGAGCAGAAGAAAAGGAGAAGTTTTTCTCCTCCCTGAACACTGAGCACTGAGACTGACCTTTGCTTGGCTGATCTTAGAGCCAATGGGGAAAAAAAAAAAGGGAGGGAGGGAGGAGGAAAGGGCATGTTCACTGTGTTACACCAACTCAGAGGGTCAGCTGCCTATGATCCTGGATCCAGCTCTGATACAGCCCAGCTGAGAGACCTCAGCCCAATCTTCTGATGAAATTGCCCAAGATGTGAAAAAAACTGTGTAGCAGAGCCATGCAAGATAAGAAAGATAAAATTGCAGAGGTAAGACTGTTGAGATGAAGATAAGTAGTAGCTCAAAGATTCAAGGGGAAAGACAGCAACATGAGAGGTATACAATCCTAAAGGGAAAAAACGGAACTGACAGCAACTCAGTAACCTTGAGGATCAACTCATTCCGGGGAGCAGTAGAAGTCTACTCCTCCCCACCTGACTAAAAGCTGCCCAACTGCCTTGTCAGCAGGGACTTTTCAGGTACCTCATCAGGACCGGTGAGCATAATAATGCTCAGCATAGTTGCTTATTGGTTGTTACTATTTACTACGTCTGTATCAGGAAGTTGTGTTACACTTTTAAGACTTGTATATCCTACTAGCAGAGTCCCTGCATGCAGTAAAACTGATCTGGATAGGAAGTATAACAGTAACTTAGAGAATTCTGTCTTTTATTTTTTTACAAGTTTACAGGTATTTATCCTGCCTCTTTTGGCTGCAGAGGGCTGAGATTAGTCAGGAACAGGTAATAGGTTGACAACTCAATATTCTGCACAAGTGCCAGGTGAGAAACTAAAATCTGTATCACTGCAGATGCAACAGCAGCAAGCCTTACCTAATAAACTGAGGTACAAAGTTCACAGATTAGAATTTAGGAAACAGTGTGAACATATTAAAAAAAAAAAAAAGAAGAAAAAAAGAATAGCCAAACAGGAAAAAAATTTTTAATAATGGCTGCTACTGAGAAACCATAGCCTTAACCTCTTGCTCACGTGTCAGAGTTCATGCACCACTTTTTCTCCCAGCACACAGCCACAGTGGAGTGCTGCAGGAGTCTATCCTGGGACCTGTCCTGTTTAAAATCTTTATCAAGTGGCCTGGAGGATGTGGTAGAGTGCACCTAGAGCAAGTTTGCAGATGACCCCAAACCAGGGAGGGTCATACATTATAGGGAGGACTGCCATTCAGAGGGGCTTAGACAAGTTGGAGGAATTGGCCAACAAGAACTTCATGAAATTAAACTAGGACAAATGGAAGGTCCTTCAACTGCACAGGACAAGCCCTTGGCAATGGTACAGGCTGGGAACTGACTGAATTGGGAGCAGCTCTGCGGAAAAGACCCTGGAAAGTTGGGCTGACAACAAGCTGAGCATGAGCCAGCAGCATGCCCTGGCAGCAAAGACAGCCAACTGCCACCAGCCTGGTCAGGGGCTGGAGCTCTGCAAAGAGAGGCTGAGGCACCAGGGCTTATTCAGCCTGCAGAAGAGATGGTTTCAGGGAGACCTAATAGCCATCTATCTGAACCTATAAGCAGGTTATTGAGACAATGGAGCTGGGATCTTCACAGCAATTCATGATAGGGAACAAGAGGCAAAGCGCCTAAGGCTAAAGAAGAGAGGGTCAGACTGGATATAAAGAAAAAAAAATCCCAATAGGCTGCTGAGGAAGGTTGTGTAATCTCCATCTTCTGAGGTCTTCCAGACCCACGTGGAGACAGTCCTGAGCAGCCTGATTTGACCTTGCTTTGACAGTAGGTTGGACTAGTGACCTCTTGAAGGGCCTTTCCCACCCAAGTGACTCTGCAGCTCTGTGCTGCTCTGCAGGCTGTGGTCAGAGCAAAGAGTCCCTCTGCTGACCTAGATCTCCTAAGGCAATACTCTTTCTCCCACCTCTATATCCTACCACCCATTAGTCTGAACCAATTTGTGTTCAATCAGGTTAGTTTAAGGAAGAAAAAAACAATCAAGCTGGGTTTTGTTCAGAAAAGTTCAGGTCTGTAACCTGAGGTCCTTTCTACTTCTAGGTAATGTGTTACAATATCACAGTTCCATTTTAAACAGTCATAATGATTGTTTTTAACAAACTTAGACGCTTTGAAAACTATTTGATATTATGGTAAATTCATGTATTTTTTGAAGGGAAGTAAAAATGATGCTTACAAACAAAAAGTTGCAGAACTTTATAAAGTTCCTATGGAAATGTCTACAAGCCAAGTATGGCAGAAGCAACGTCTATATTGCACAGGCAGGCATCCTGCATACTTAACATATAGCAAGAAGAAAGTGAGTTGCTACATTGTTGTGTGGAATCACAATTCCTCTGCTATTGGGATCTTTTGAAATCAGCTCCTGTACTTGATTTTATAACAGTTATTTCAACATAATCAGGATAAAGAGGATATATAGAGGAATACTAACTTGACACACCTCAGAGATTTTATCTTTGGGTGGAGAGAAAACTGTACTTCGACAAGCTTGTTGGCAGGAGGAGAGGAGATTGATATAACTTTGGCTTTAAGGTATCACTGACTTTTTTGCTTCTTGTTTATGTATGGGCTGCATGCTCATGTAAAAAAAAGTTTTACATTTGAATGTATCTCCTTAAAAGAGTATTTAGTATTAAAATGCTACTAAATCAAGCTGTACACACACAGAAATACCCAAACACACAGATACATACACACATACACACCTGAAAATTGAGATATTTCAATGTAAGAACTTTGACAAACTTCCATAAAATGTAATCAAATTATTAGGGCAGAATCTAGTTCAGCTTCTGTCATTAGGATCTGATCCCACAAACTACACAGTTGAGCTGAAATCAGTGAATTTTAAACTATCAGAGGTCTCAGGAAAACTTCTTGTAGTCAGTGTACATGCTCACTCTAGTAATCTCCCTTGTATCACAGAAATAAGAATGCTCCTATTTCTGTGTTCATATTGCAGCCCTCTGGACCCGGATGGACAACAGTAATTTAATTTTTTAAAAATTTTTTGTATTTCAAAGCCTGCAAACCTGCATGAAATTAAAATCATCTGTAAAGTCTCTACAGAAAGCACGGACCTGTAACCTGTCTCACAGCTACAATGGAAACCCAGGCACCCACAGTTGGCTGGAAGCTGTGAGTTTGGGAGTACTTCCAAGTTGTACACTTCTTCATAGATAGGAAGCAGAAAAGAAGCACTTTGTGATAAAAATTAAGAAGAGAAACAAACATGTGCACTTACAAGGCTATGTTTGCAAGTTCTCTGTGCTATCATAGTTTAATGAAGGCGGAACTGAAACAATCCCTGTCAAGTAGGATATGAGGACAAATCAAGAATTAGTATCTGTCTTCTCAGAGCCTACACCAGCGCTGAACAAGGCTTAGTTGTATTGATGTCCAAAGGTTACTGATTTGACTGTGCAGACTCAGTCTTCACTGTGATTTAAAGTTGTCTATTATGCAGTGCCTCGACTTTCCCATTTCACCTCCTTGTCTTTTTCCACCTGTATATATAACATCATTTCAGTTTCTTCCTCCAAGTCACTCCCTGTCTGTATGGAAAACCTTTCAAAAGACTTGAATCTTCTATTAGGAAAAATGTAGAACAAAATATATAAATCAAAATGAATTTTTTCCTATGCTCCAAGCTAAATGCTGTCTCCTGGAACCTGATACTACAAAAAAGTACTTCCTCAATGATCAACTTTAATTAGTGATGTGTGATAGTGCAACTGGGTGCAATAGGATTATGCAGTGTTTCAAAGTGCACACATTTTTTTGTAGACTTAAAAGAATTATGTTGCTGTTTCTTGACATTTACAGCTGAACCTACAGCTTTTACCAGACAAGGTAATTTTATATTTGTTTTTTCTAATATTAATTCCATTAACTACTTAGCATTCTGGAGGAACCTCTGAAAATTCAGCACATCAATCTCTTCTACAGAAGTATCAAAAAGCTTCACATTCATCTACTGTTTCTAAAGGTCTTTGATTTTAAGGCAAACAAAACAGCACATAAGTATTTCCATCAGTTACGTACTCTAAAAATTACAGAAGGAACTTATTATAAATCCTTCATACTTCATCATCAATTGCTCATACAACAATCACTAAGCCTTCCAATTTTTATACCTATTTTTAACCGTGACTGCTTATGGTCACTGGATCTGTATCCTCATGAAAGCCACTGAGAAGCTTATTGTTGATTATATAATTAAGTGCACACGCAGGATTCGGAATTTCATCTTCAGAGGCAGCAGTTCTGTCCCAGCAAGTTTTTTT
>VYZV01030646.1:0-11344 GCA_013401275.1 Pandion haliaetus | reverse complement strand
CACCACGCCCGCCCCCCCCCCCCCCCCCCCCCCGCAGGAGGATATGGGGGAGAGATTGGGGGGAAAAAAAAAACCAAAACATTCATGGGTTGAGATAAAGACAATTTAATAGGACAGGAAAGGAAAGGAAAATAATAATAATATACAAAACAAGTGATTCACAATGCAATTGCTCACCACCTGCCAAAAGGTGCCCAGCCAGTTTCCAAGCAGTGGTCCCTGGCCAGCTTTCACCCTAGTTTATACACTGAGCATAATGTCATATGATGTGGGATATCCCTCTGCTCAGTTGGAGTCAGCTGTCCCAGTTGTGTCTCCTCCCAACTCCTTGTGCACCCCCAGCCTACTCACTGGTGGAGTGGGGTGAGAAGCAGATAAGGCCTTGGCTCTGTAAGTCCTGCTCAGTAATAGCTAAAACATTGGTGTCTTATCAACATTATTATAATCCTAAATCCAAAACACAGCACTATACCAGGTACTAGGAAGAAATTTAACTCTATCCCAGCTGAAACCAGGACACTGACCCACCAAAGAAAGGTCGAAAGGAACATGATTGCTAAGGTCTTCTACACTGTTCCCTGCTTACCTTGGTCACTCCTGGAGCAATAAAGTGTGTGTATAGGCATCCAGCCCTGACCTGTAGCTACAGTAACAGGAAAATGACACGAGAAATGGCAGAAAGTAGAAACATTACAGATAACAAAAGGAATTTAATAGTACAACATAATTGCTTCCCAAGGTAGAACATATCAGGGCAAGAGTTTTGTAAACAATAAGGTTATAAAGTCAGCAAAAGCATGGCCAATGGGGTAAGGGTAAGCAGAAGCGTGTTGCTTGTTTGGAAGGGGATCACCGTGGTAAAAGGAAAGAAGCCAGGTGGGAAGAAAGAGGGAAAAAGAGAATGTAAGACGAACTGAATCTTGTTACTGAGCTGTGTGTGGGATACTGGCAATGCAGCCTGAGCCAGACCACCTCAATTTGGCGCACACACTGATCTGATCCTGTGGTGGTGCAGCTGGCCCCCCGAAGCCCGGGGCCCCTCTGAGACCTCAGGACGAGCCCTTCGTGCTTTGGGAAAATGTCCCACTTTGCTCTTATCTTGATTACATGTGCAGCGACTTTTGGGCGTCAGGCACTCTTTGGCCACACCTGGGCCATCTCCTGCGCAAATGGTGTATCAGGACCACCTTGGTATTTCAGGATAAGCCATGAATGCTTTGGGAAAAGCTTCCATTTTGCTGTTATCTTGGCTGTGAGTGGAGAGACTACCACCACTGCCCCCCACCCCAACACCTGGGCCATCTGCTCCCCGAATCATCACAATGACTCAGCACCAGTTGTGGCCAGAATGTAAAATACCGCCCAAGGCCATCTCGAGGTGCAGCGATCCAAGGGCAGACCCTGGGAGCCCTGCGGGCCCTCAGTGGGCTGGGTGAGGTGACCAACCCCCTGCCCACCCCCTGCCCCTGCCCCAATCCCCAGACGCATCTCAGGATGGATCAAAATGAGGGTTGAAAGATCATCGCCCATTTCATGAGGACATAAAGGCCTGATTTCACGAGGTTTACCGACTGTCTGTTGATGAATGCCAGCACATAAAAGTGAGTAATTCGTGAAACTCGTGAGAGGGAAATTTTAATCATAGGTTAGGCTCTGTGTGTGTGTGTGTGAGGGGGTAAAATTTGGTTCAGAACTGTTGTATCTGTTACTGAAATCCAGAATATAATTCCTTGACAACAATGTGACATTAAGCAGGCACTTTGTTGCAGTGCTGGATGCACCGGGGATAATGCCATTAGTGTGCATGCCACAGCTTCAGCACAAACAGGTTATATGCAGTAACTAATTACGTATTAATCAGACTAGTATACATATGCATAAAATTTATTGTAAGTCATTATCATAGTACTGCCTCCATCCAATCATGCACAGTGAAGAAATCGTTTGAGTCGAGGGGCTGCATTTACGACCACGGATACATTTGAGATTCTGTTGGCTGTCCTTGAAGTCTTTGTTCTTGTCCTTGTTCTTTGATCTTGAAGCTTAACGCAGTTTCAATCACATGTGGTCATTCCAACATATGTTCTTGTCTAGCGTACAGGAACATCTAGTCATAGGAGCCAAGAACTGCAAAACTTATGAGTAATTACTAGTTCATCACTTAACTACACTTTTGTAATCACCTCTATTAGCTAGTTCCCTGGCTACACTTTTGTCTATTGTTTCAATCATAATGTTAGTTCTTAAACACAAAATTCAATAGAAAATATGTGAGGTTTCTAATTATACCTATCATGTTTCATTGTATCTAATACAATTCCCTATACTTATAATTTTAACTTGTAAGTTCAGAACTGATTTTTTTTGTATTGTAACATCTGTGTGTGTGCATTTGCAGTTTGGTTCGGAACTGTTTGCTTGTCTCTGTGGGATTTGGCTCCGAGCTATGTTGTCTGTCTGTGTGTGGTTCAGAATTGTTCTCTCTGTGCATGTGATTTGATTTAACCTCTGTCTGCGTGCAACCCTGCGGGAAGTTTTGGGAGATCCTCGTCATCTTCAAATCTTTAAGTTGCAAATTTGATTGTAACAAATTCCATTGAATCTCTCTGTTAAATTAGCTGATGATTATGCACTGTTAAAATTATACAACCTAATCTTGTGATCTATCTCAAAAATATTAATGAATCCTGATTTGCTGCTAAACCAAAGCCATGTAACAAATCTCTTTCGTGACAGATACGAATGTCTGACTTCTTTACTCATGGTAGACCTGGTGTGCTCTCCCTAATGTCAGTGAAAGAACACACAGAAAGGATTCCCTAATGTAAGAACAAGAAGGAAACATGTCTTTTGCCCATAAACCCCACTGTTTCTTTTTGTCAAATGGGCCTACATTGATAGACGTAAATGAAGAGCCTAGTTTAGGTGATTCATTTTCCTGAGGTTAGCATTACCTTTGTTTTGTCTCTAACTTTATTATTTTTTGAACATATTGGCAATATATATGCGTGAGATTCAGACTGATTTTAAGACAAATAAATTTAGCATTTATAGGTTCATGTTTATACAGGAGCTAGATATCCAAGCTGTCACTATCCTTCTTGGCCCCTAGTTGCCCCTTCTGCAAAGGCCTGGAGACACAGGAACTTGAATGCATTAGCAAAAATGGTACCTGTTTTCAGGGAAAACCAAGTTCACCTAGGTAATGTACCAATACTCTAATCGTGCAGTTAGACTGAGGTCAAAGAGTTGCAAAGTTCACTGCTAACTCTGTGAGTAACACTGATTCGTTATGTAAATTTCTCATTATCCAATCTGTTGTACAGCTATATTAATCCTATTATGAATATTAATTTATGATAGAACTCTAATGGCCCTATAAAAAACTGATCTATATTTTGTAGTCACTATGAACATTTAGAAAGAAAAATATGGGCCCTGTCTCATATAGTTTGTAAGCAGAAACACTGGAAAACATGACTAAGATTGATGTGTCTCAAGACAGTTGTGCTACTATTGGGTTTTAATAAGTACTAGAGGTGCCACAAGAATGTAGCATTGAAGCTTTTTTTGAAGTGGTCTTCCCATAATAGGAGCTCAACACAGAGGAAAGTAGAGGGCATGTAAGGGCTGCAACTGAAATAGGAATTGACAACTTGACAGGGAGACCTGTAATAACACCTGAAAATATAATAGAAACTTGTTCTTCATGAAACTGAATCACATGAAATCAAATGCAAGCCTTTAAAAAAGGCCAAATAATGTATTGCATATGTATATGCAAGCATAAACCAAAAAGTTCTATAGAAGGGAATATACAGTCATGTGCTGATTTCCACCAGCAGTTACTATTATAAATCAATGTATTTGGCTTGTAACAGCAATTCATCTTTCAACTTGTCTTCATCACCATGATATCTGAAGGTCTGTGATTATTCAAGCAGCTAACAAACATACTTAACTTGGAGACTAAATAACACACCTCAGTCACAGACAGAATTGCTCAATGATAAATTTACTCTAATATCCTTTCTGACACTCATGTTTACTTCTCATAAAAGTAGAAGAGAAGCAAAAAGTGATTGTGAAATCCTCTCTGTGTGTTTCCATGTACTATATAATGAGTTATATATCAACACTGAAAACAGTACTGATGAAATTACTACAGAATACAGGAGAACAGATATGAAGTTGCATTTATTGACAACCCAGCATTATCTAACTGGCCGCATGTCCAGATTCTCCTCTGCTTCCTGGGGCCTCTGGCAGCAGAATATCCCAATGGAATTCAGGCAGCACAGAGAAGTGGTTGTTGCTTCTCAGCAACGGGGGTGGAGGGAGAGCGGGTAGTGAATTATGAGACTCTCTACATTGGGTGTGGAGAAAATTGACCAACAGGTGGAATTTTTTTTTTTCTTTTAATTCTCAATTTTTTGGCTCAGCAACTGTAGCTTTTCCAAGAGTGGCCTTGTCTAATCCATGGAATTTGTTCTCAGCTTGAAAAGGGAATATGTGCGGCTGTCCCTATATGTAGGATTTTATATGTGGTCACCTTTTCTTGAAAAACTTTTCAGTCTTGTTAGTAATGTTGACTGCACTTTCACTCTCCTAGCTGTCTGGAATTTGAGTTGAAGGGATGATTCTCACACCTATTCTTTTTGAATTATTTTTGTCTTTAAAAGGGACAGGGTGCTATATAAGTAAGTGCTATTTTGAGTATATCTTACCAATTGAGGCACTTCTCTTCAAGGAAGTGTTCCTTTAATGCCAGACTGACACCTCTGCACAGCCTCCATAATGCATCCTATGGCTGCTGAGCTAAACCAGCTTGATGATAATGATGCTTGACCTTGGCAGCCAACCAAGTCCAAAATGCACTAACAGTTCAGCTCATCAATGTCTATGTAAAGAAACAATGTCCTTTCACACAATAATGCTTTTTATTGCCTCCAGATTTGGAGGAGTTACCCATTTGGACATTTATATGTGCCATTTGTTCACATCTCACTGTAACAAAAAAAGATGCCAGATGAGACATCATAGATGTATAGTGTGCTTTATTTTCTGTCTGAATTCTAAAGTTCTGCAGGCCACTTGCTAGCTAGTTTTTAACCTTTGAGTATTTTTTGAATGAAAAACAAACTTGAAAAATGTTCCTCAATGCAAGGTGGTATTATGCAAATAATTAAAATATCCATGTAACAACTGACCTCCCTAAATGAAAAGCAAAAAAGTAACCATTGCAGAGTTATATCAAGTTTGCATATTTTGCATGAGCTTTATTTTATACCAATCCTTTCAAGTTCTCCCCTCAATTTACAAAAACACAGTTAGTTTATCAGTGGCTTCTGAACTGGATAAACCAAACAAATTCAACTCTTGTACTAATGTCCAAAAATCACTGCAAAGATTGAATAAGCTATTTGCCAATTTTATTTGATATTCAGATGCATTAAAAATACAAAATGCACAACTGTTTTCTCACAGGTATATTTATATATATATAGTGAAGTGTCTTTCTAATCACTAGTTTCCCTTATCACAGGAGCACTGGTTTGTATTTTGTTCACTGTATGGCATATACTATCTCTTAAAAAAAGAACAAGCTTTCTTTTATTTATTTTTACGCAGTATATTGTACACCATGTTTTAACAACAGTGGCATGGCATCTTTCTTAACTTTCCATTGACTTTATTGAGAAAATATGTATGTACCAGGCTGTGTTTACAGAAGGTACACCATCTTTTCCTAGGATTGGTGTAAAAGCAGAAAGGGAGGTGCAATGCCCCTGTTAAGTTTCTTGTTCTGAATGACTGGAGTACCCAGAATGTTGGATGAATTTCAGCAGCACTTGGATGACTGACAGAACACAGGCAGTGAGTATACATGAGGTAGTACTTCATTGGTGAAGCTATAGATATTGGCATTTATTCAAGCATCTTTGCACAGTGTCCTTCGCATAGCATAAAATAGGTTATGACATCTCTTGTGCTATGATATCTGATTAGTTTAAAAATTGTTTTTTTGTGTTTGGTTTTCTATTTGTTTGTTTCATTTTGTTTTTTAAATTATGCATATCCTTAATTCCATTTAATTGGCTTCCAACCACAGAAGAATTATCATTTTAATATTAGTCAGTTACAAAATAAAACTAACACACTTAATGGACAAATGAATATTTTCAGCTTATATTGCTTAATGTTTTTGTTTGATTTTACATTTGCAATGACATGTCTTTCCATTGTTTTGAAAATGTAAAGAAAACCAGAAGTGAGGGTAAATCTACCTGTTTCATTGACATCTAACCTACCTTTACCGACTTGAAACCCTCTCAAACAGAAAGTTTTGTACTTAACAGGACAAGGTACAGAGGCTTTTCCGTAACAGGGGGAATGGACTATTGCATGCCTATACACATTATAAAATACTCCAGAACTAATTTTTATGTGTCAAAAAGGCTGGGGTGAAGACTCCTCCTTGGTGATGTACCTGCAAATTCCATGTATCTTTAAATATGCATTGAGAGAGAGAGAGAGAATGTGTGAGTGTGTATGTGTGTGTATATATATGTGTGTGTTTACAGAAAGTAGTAAAGGGTTATTATGTTAACAGCAGCTCCTAATTAAGACAGCATTATTTGTATTATAAATACATGTGCTTTTGAAGCAGTTTTCTAAAGTTTTTTTTCAGCATTTGGACAATATAATGACAACTGCTATTCTTTCTGAACTAGAAAAGGAAAAACTGTTGTGTTCCTAAGAGCATGAACAGCACCAATCCAAATTATAGACATAAAGCTTTCAAACTGTTTGTTAAAGTTCTTTATTACAGCTTGTACAATCAGGGGGGAAAAAATCTTAATGGAAGCATTTTAAATTCAATGGACCTTTTTCATGGTTTTCTTTTTTGTTAAATGAATCCTATCTTAGAATAATTTGGGTTAGAAGGGACCTTAAAGATCATCTCCTTCCAAGACCCCTGTCATGGGCAGGGACCTCTTCCACTAGACCAGGTTGCTCAAAGCCCCATCCAACCTGACATTGAACACTGCCAGGGATGGGGCATCCGCAACCTCTCTGGGAAACCTGTTCCAGTGCCTCACAGTGAAGAACTTCTTCCTTACAGCTAATCTAAATCTGCCCTCTTTCAGTTTAAAGAAAGTCCTTGTCCTATCATTACATGCCCTTGTAAAAAGTCCCTCTCCACCTTTCCTGTAGGTCCCCTTTAAGTCCTGGAAGGCTGCTATGAGGTCTCCCCAGAGCCTTCTCTTCTCCAGGCTGAACAACCCCAATTCTGTCAGCCTGTCTTCATAGGAGAGGTGCTCCAGCCCCATCTGATCATCTTTGTGGCCCTCCTCTGCACTCGCTCCAACAGGTTCATGTCCTTCTTATGCTGGAGGTCCCAGAGCTGAACACAGTACTTCACATGAGGTCTCATGAGAGAGGAGTAGAGGGGGAGAATCACTTCCCTTGACCCGAGATTTACAAAGAAGCTCAGCTATTTCCTGGTAAAAGGTAATACAAAAAGTCATGCTTGCAGAATTTATTTACATGTGTCAATGTTTTTGGATGTTAAGCAGCAGGCAAAAGGTACAGATTGAGTTAATACTTTCTGCTAATCAATGTCCCATCATATCAGAAAGCTCCCCCCCCCCCCCCCCCCCAACATGCAGCCTTTACTAACTGGTTATGATGGTAAAATTGAATTAATTCTAGGATTGTCCTTAGAACCAGTACAGACTTTGATGTAGGGCATACTGTCCCCTTCTATGTAGGGATACTGCATCTGACTCATAAAATTCATATCTACATAACCCCTATGAGATTAGTTATTTAATCATTAGAGCTACATTGAGGTTAAATATCATAGAAAAAAAATCCTGGAGGTGAGGAATGTAAATGAGTCCTTTATGTTACTGAAGATGCCATAATATCCTGACAGTAACTCCAAGGAATAATAAGTCCTCTCTAAAAAATAACTACAAGAAAAAAACCTCTCTAAATCTCAGCAAAACTTTAACAAAAATTATTATAAGAGTATGCCTACTTAGAAGTCAATAGCAGAACACCCATTCTAAAAATATTTCTTCTCAATCAAGCATCATAACATTGTGGTCAACTGCACAAATGTTTTTGATGCCCTGGAGTTTATTTGCTTTTGATTGCCAATGATACCAAATAAGAAATATGTGCAGAGAAAAAATGGTTTACTTCTAAAATTTGCATCCAACAAAAGTGTATCACCTCTCCTTGGTAGTTGAGTAAATGCCAGGAAGCAAAATGAAAGCTGGGGAAAGAGATACTCAGGAAAGTGGCACCACTGTGCTACTTTCCATCTTAATCTGCTGAGGTCTTTCCATGTATGTCTTCAGAGTAATCAGGACAAGCAAGAGGCAAAACCACTGCATTGTTCACGAGAAGAAATATTTCCATCAGGTAAAAATGGTAACATAATGTTGTATAGATAATATAGACAATAACTGTGCAGTAGATTTTAGGTTCTGAAAGTCCATTGCATTTATAAACTGTCAGTGTAGCAGACAGCTTAAGTATAATCCCGAGGTACAGAGATTTTTAAGTCCGTCCTTCATACCACAATTGTTTACAAGGAATACCTGCTAAAAATACTTTAAGGCAAACATATTCACACAGAAGTTGTTCACTGCATATTAATTTTAACCAAGAGTTAACACAATATCAAAATTATTTAGGTCAATAGCCTAAATATCTCTTTCTTCCTCTTTCAGAAACAGGTGAACAGAAAAATATGCTAATATTGCTATATCATTCATATGTATATTTGCATACAAAATGTCATTATTCAGGTATTCAGTAAAAAAAAAAAAATTACTTTTTCTCTTAGAAAGATCAAGTCACTAAAAGTCAGTATTTTTTACTTTTCTACCAGTAATTAAAACATTTGAAGTACTAGTATTAATTTTCCAGTAAACTTTAACTTAATACAGAAAAGTTACACTACTTGTTTTATTCAACAAACAAATAGAAAAAATATTTATATGACAGTTACTAGATTTTCCTTCGTTGTGGAGAGTAGCTAGTATTTATTCCAGTAACAGCACACTACAGGGAAATACAATGAGAGATTTATCTTTTTGGCTACACTGTCAATGAAGTCTGATTAGCAATGTGAAATACCACAATAACAAAATGTCAGATATTGATTATTACTGATTTTTCTCCTGGAATATCAAATGGGATGATTACCTGCAAATACCTGGGACTCATTGCCTCTATTACTTTACTTACTATGCAATAGAACTGTGAAAGCTTTTATTTTATGTCATTAGACTTTTGCAGAAAAATAAAGTGAAAATGAAATGGGGTTGGCAATATAAAAACAGGCAAAATTTTTTGATCTCTCAGTGCTTTTTGGTTATAACAAAATAAAATTTGATCTGAAAGATGAAGGGGAGAGAAAAATAATATATCAGACTGACGATTAGATATTAGGCTTTCTGTATAGGGCTAAGCTGTGCTCTTATGATCAACCACAGTCATGGAGAGATTTTTCCTCAGAATACTGAGTTACAGTAGATACTGTCAGACTTCTGAAGCAGAATTGCTTTCAGTGTGCTTCTTGCACACAGAAAGGAATAATCAGAGAATTATCTTTAACAGCAGCTGCATGTTCTTTCAAAATTTTCCTGTTCTTTGCAAGCCTGCGAAGGAGAAAATAACATTTCTTCTTTTGCAAGGAACACAAATCCACTTCCTTCCCCTTCTTCACAGTAGAATACCTCTGCATCAGATTTTTCTACTCTCTTGTGCACTGTGAATTTAGAAGTACATAACCTCTGGACATCTGAAGGAGGTAGGAATCCTTGGGGTTTTTTGCTGTTCTCCTTCATATCTATGTTAAAAAAACTAGAGCTCCAATCCTTAATATTGATATTACAGTTGTGTCCCAAGGTTAAAGTCAGGGTCACTGGTTCTTTATACTAGCTCTCCTGCAGAGCTATGAAAACTAAGCTTGTGGCTAAAAAGCAATAACTCGATACATTAACTAAAAATACTTGTACAGGAATATTTTAAACACTGAAAAGCCTTCTTTTACTGTAAATGCCACCATACAGTTTAGATACGAGAATTTATGTTTTCAATACTATTTTTTATGTATAGAAACCTGAGATAGATTGGTGTTTTCTAACACGCAAAATGTTTGAGATACCATTCCGTTGGAGTTTGGAGTTTATATACATACATATGTGGATGGATAGATAGAATACATATATCAATTTTTACAGGTAAAATAAAAATAATTGTTAATATAAATAAGATGCACTACCAAGATTTATCCATGTTTGGGGTTTTGGATGATTATTTTTGGGGGGAACCAAGCCTTTTTTCAAATATTTTTAGATATGTTTCAAATAAATTATGAATGCATAACTGAATCACTTGGTATGCAGACAATGAAAATGCCCTTTCACTGTACACATACAGGGATTAATAATTTTTCTTTTCAAGATACTGAATTATTTTATCTATCAGTTTCATATATTGATGCTTAGTCTCCCGGATGCTCTTCTTTATCACAAAATTATAGATAGGTATCTTGGTTTAAATTTATTGGTTGGGTTTTGGTTTTGTGTTGTTTTGTTTGTTTATGAAATTGATCCAATGAAAGGCATTTCATGCTAATACACTATCTTACACAATTACACCTTCATTAAGACAGTCCCTTTGGTATAAAATGATAACAGTATTTCTTAGAGTATGTCGTGGTTTCGGTTCCAGCTCAGTCGGTAACAAAGCACCATGAAGTCGCTCACTCGCCCCCCACACCCGACCCACCCCTGGCCATGTTGGGATGAGGAGAAAATACAAAGGCAGGTTCAACCTGGGTCAAGACAAGGACTGGGAGGGATCACTTCCCACGTATGGTCATGGGCAAAAGACAGGCTCAACTTGGGGAAGAAACAAAAGCAATTTAATTGACTACAAATCAAAACCAAGGATATTAGGACGGGAAACAAAACCTCAGAGCACCTTCCCACCTCCCCTCCCGCCTTCCTGGCTCAGCTCCATTCCCGGTTCTCACTAACTCCTCCCCCCGGCGGCACAGTGGAACAGGGGATGGGGGTTTTTGGGTCAGCTCACCACACATTGTCTCTGCCGCTCCTTTCCTCAGGGGGAAGATTCCTCACTCGTCCCCTGCTCCATTCTGTGGCGTCCCTCNCTGCTCCACTGTGGCGTCCCTCCCACAGGAGACAGTCCTTCACCAACTTCTCCAACGTGGTTCCTTTCCGCGGGCTGCAGTTCCTCACAAACTTCCCTGGCATGAGTTCTTTCCGCAGGTGTCCTGGTTTCAGCTGGGATAGAG
>VYZV01030645.1:115007-145639 GCA_013401275.1 Pandion haliaetus | reverse complement strand
GAGGGGACGGGACACACACGACCGGGACCGGGGTCGGCAGGACCCGCAGAGCGCCCTGCGGGGCCGGTCCGCCTTCACCTGCCGTCCCGCCTGCCCTGCGGTGAGGGCCGAAGGCTGCGCCGTGAGCACAGGCTGCTGCCGCCTCTTCAGCTCCGACCGAAGCCGGTAAGGCGCAGCGCTGCGGGCGCTGTCCGCAGGGAGCCGTTCCCTCACGGGAGAGCCCAGCTGGCGGCGGCCCTGCTTTTCCCGGTCCCCTTTTCCAGGGGGAAAAGGCCTGGAAAGCAAAGCAGCCCCCCCCCTCCCCCGGCCTCGAGTAGGGTTTCCCCGACTAAGAAACGCTCTGAGCGCTCTGAAAGGCCCAGCAAGACATCCCGGGGCACGCCAGAATCCATTATAAAGAGAAGCGGTGACAGTGGCTGGGTTTCTCTGCCGGGTCACCCCACCATGTTGGCTGGGTGGAACTGAACCTTTCTGTGCCTTGACTGTAGCCCTGCAGTGAGCAAGCGGCAAGGCTGTGGAACGGGAACGCTGCTACCGGCTTCTGACCGCAACCCTTCCTTAGTAAAAGAGCTCACCGGTTGTTTTGCAGTTTTAAATACTATTTCCTATTCCTGTAGCCAGTGACAAACCCCTGATTTAGATGAGGTGTTCCCAACGTCATGCTTAGAATTCACTTAAAGGCAAGAAAGAAATTTTACGTGACTGGGTTCTGGACAATACTGTATGCATTACAGGTAGCTGTGACATTGGAGTATATGACAAGTATGTGTCAGGATCTGTCCATTCAATGCATTTGCCCAAAGTGATTTCTTCCTAAGATTTTACTGGCTTCCCTCAGAATTTGCACTCCAGCCAGGAATAAAAGCAATTTGGTGATAGTTTTATTCATTGTAATGCAATACTTCAGCAAAGTACACGGGCTATTTGATCTAGCATGGTATTTCAAGTGCTAATACCACTTGATGAAGTGGAGAGGGGGTGGAAAAGGAGGAAAACCTGCTGACAGCCTGCTAAAGGTAATTTATTAGCCCACCTTGTAGCACTTCTGTGAAAACATGCTGAGTGTTGGTTGTCGTTTGCAAGTGGAAGTTTAAATAACAGGCAGATCCTCAATATATTGTAAGTTTGTGTATTTGTGCTGACTTTGGCACTCTGCAGGTCTGCAGCAGCTGAATGTTTGGCTTCTCTATACAGTACTTTTAACGGCCTTTTCAATGAGCAGCAAACATAAATATTCAATGGTGTCTACATTTGATTATTTTCTACTTACTGATCTCACTCCACAGATTCTTGTCTACGGGTCATTGAATTACCAAAAATATTGCAGAATATTTTTGCTGTGCTTATCAGTTTTTTATGTCAAGTCTTTTTGAAAACAGTTTTACTCTCTTATCTGGGGAAAAAAACTAGTATTAATTCTATAATCAGGGGACAAAGCATGGCATTCAAAAATGATAAACCACCATGGACATCAACTTGAGAGTATGGGGAAGGAGAAATTAAGACAATGCTGGAAAATGACTGCTGGCATCAGCTGACTGTTCAAATGGGGGTTGAGGTCTTGTGTTGCAACAGTAACACAAGATCTCTGTTTCCTGTAAATGCAGCCTTTCCATTTTCCAAATCAAGAACTATTTTCTACAGATAGTGCCAATATTAAAGTTCAACCATGAACAATTAGCATTACTTAATTTCTATACAATGTGGCTTAAATTTAGCTTTTATCTGGATCTAAGTATATGTTAACTGTTGTATACCTCATTAATCCTGACTTACAAAGTCTGCAGGCTTCAGTGTGCTTCTATTGTCTAAATTTTTCCCCCGAGTATGACTTTGTGCATTTATCTTCCAGACGCACATGGGTACTGGTATTGCACATCGTCATCCAAAGCCGCTACAGACCAGCAGATTACTAGGTGATTCCCCTGGAGATACGTTTATAGAGGCACTATGCTTCACCTCTTGTGTTTTGATACCATAATACTGTCTTTGAGTTCCTGAGCCCTGAAAATTCCTACCGACATTTTTCCCTTGTGCTTTTAAATTGCTTGTTCGTGAGCTAAGGCTGTGTTCCTAATGACTCTTTTTAAAAGAGTAAAAGGATTACTGGATAACCTCATTGATGTCTTTGGTTACTTTGTTATTGACCATAAAATGTTGCATGCTATTGCCCTCAAGTAATAGTCCCTCTTTTTCTTTCTCTCTTGTTTTTTTTTAAAAAAAAACCCCAACCCAAACCAAAAAACCCCCACACAACAACCCAGTGCTAGCTACATTGCCTAGAACTGAAATAGATTTTATTTCCTCCATACTTGTATCATTGGTTGCAAAGAAAAGTGGGGGATTTTAGACTTGGAAATATTGAGGTATTGTTGAACAATGGTATCCACATGATTTTTTTTAGACTGGAACTGTACCAAGGAAAACAGATGATGTAGTCAACTGGAACATCATGCTCGTTCACTCTTACTCACCATCTTAAAACATGACTTCTTTAGCCTTCCAGCTAGGCAGAGAGAAATGGGAACCTGCTCCAGCAGAGGAAGTGGAATGAATCTAAACTTTTCAATCTTTTCTTCCTGTACAGATTAAGCCAGTAATCACCTAAAGGTCCAACATGCAAAGCTGGCTTAGACTGGATCTTCTGGTTGTCATTGTTGTACCTTCTTCTATGTTCTGAAAAGTTTTTTTTTGTTCTTTTTGTTGTGTTTGCTCCCTCCCCCCCCTTTGAAAGTGGGTAGCTAAGCTTATATTAAATTCATGGGTTTGGTCATATCTTGTGGCAATAAGTTCTACAATCTCATAAATATTTTTGGTTTGGTTACTTTATTTCATTTATGCCTTTATTTCTCCTGGTTTTGCCAAATTCTCAAATTGAACGCCCCCACTTTTTAGAGAGATTGACCATTTGGTGCTAGCTTTTTAGACTTCCATGATGTATTATATGGCTGCTATAACAAACTTGGCCTTATAAGGTCTGTCTTTACTGAAATGACACGCTTACTCTGAAAACGAGTACGATGTATATGGATAAATCCTGACCAAATGGCAGATGAAGATCAGTTTTAGCTGCTGAATTTATTTTCTTGGTTCATCAGCTTGATTACTCCTCTGAGCTTGTGTAACAGTAAATTTCAGTGTCACTGCTCACTCTCATCAGAAATAATTTGTCTGGCAGTAATCTAATATATGCATGGTGCCTGTTGACAGTTCTTTAATTTTGTCATAGTTTACAGCATTTGGGAGAGTCCGTTGTGGGTGTCTTAAAAAGTTCAAATCAGAAAGTACTAAAACCAGTATGGGAAGCCGCCATTATGGCCACGTTTTTATAGTGCTGGGCTTTCTGCATTAGCTGTCTGACATGTTTAATCCCGAGAAGAATAGTTTTTGAAGACTGTTGCTACCCCAGTTAAGTGAGACTCATGCTGCTGAACAGCTAAATGAACTAAAATGTCTGCTGAAAACAGACCCATTGCAGATGCAAATGCTTAAGAGAGAAGCAGTGTTCCTAGAGGGTATCTCTGTAATGTGGAAGTCTCATCTATGTCCTTCTTAATCTGTTGAAGAGTGCTCATATTGTAAGGATTCTTGTGTCCAAGTTAAAATGTTGGTGCACTGGTGAGTTTCAGCTGACCAGTCTGTCCAACTAACTCCTTCTGCCAGATGCAGAAAAGGCACTGGAACAGGTTGCCCAGAGAGGCTGTGGATGCCCCCTCCCTGGAAGTGTTCAAGGCCAGGTTGGATGGGGCTTTAAGCAACCTGGTCTAGGGGAAGATGTCCCTGCCTATGGCAGGGAGGTTGGAACTGGATGATCTTTAAGGTCCCTTCCAACCCAAACCATTCTGTGATTCTTTGGCACCCAAGAAAAGCTGAAATTTGCAAGGTGAAGATGCAGTGTTCCCCATGCTCTCTCCCATCTTTAGGATGCTATAAGCTATGCTCGCTTACGGGAGTGGTTTGTTGTTGTTTAAGACTATGTAAAAGATAGGTGGTCTGAATGTCTATGCTGCTGGTCTGCATTCTGTGCCCTAAGCACGGAGAGCAATCCTGTTGTCATTGGGATGGTTGGGTGTGATGAGGGATAGAAAGGTTATGGGAAAAGGTATTAGCTTTACAGAGAGAAAGCTGTGCCTTTATTAGAATAGTTTATTATAGCTGGACAAAAGCTTTCAGGTATGCAAGTTTCCTTTAACGGCCTGAAGAATGACTTGCCTATGCTAGCAAAGAAACTGCATTTTCCAAGAAGTTCGGTTAGCAGGACAAACGTGGTCCTTCTCATTAGTACACTATATCATTATTTTGTTTCTCACTATGAAAGTAATACCTTAAAAAGCAGCTCTTCAGAAAAAAAACCTAAAATGGTATTTCTGGCTAAATGCAGGTAACATTGGTAAGGACTTCTAAAAAGGCAATTCTATTATGTGAATTTCCTCTAGATCCTTGAAATCTTGAGGGTTTTGTTATCATGAGATAAATTTGCATCACCTGGTAGATATTCAGACAACCACCACAATATGTAGTTTAAACAATGTTAAAATTTATTATGTTGGAGGGGCTCTGGCTATTCTAAAAAAGCTGTAAATGCTTCAGGTAATTGAATATAAAATCTCCAAATGTGGCTTAACTTGCTTTAAAACATAAAGATGAAGTTTTCCATTATACGAAAAGTCAACCTGAACTTAATTTCCTTTTGCTGGAATCCAATGCCAATACGCGTGTTGTGATTCCAGCCAGGTGTTTCATTATACCAAAGTGCTGTAAAAGAGTACTTCTATCAGCTAGGGGCATTAGATCTTTCTGAAAGACTTTCATGCAAACTTACTCCTGGTTCAGCTCTTCAAACCAGCTGTCAAATACCTCACATAATAAACTGAAGATTCCATAATATCCCAACGTGCAAGACTGCTCTGAAAGTTAAGTGTAATGATGAAATGCTTATTCCAAACTCGTGCTCAGTATTTTAGCTAATACCTTTAGGGACAAGGGTTAGGCAGCGGTGAGGCTAGTAGAGGAGCTGATGTGTTTTAATGAGCCCAACTTATTAACATGTTTCTGCAGGTAAAACTGCTACAAATCTAGCAATAGTTGTTTTATGAAATTGCACACCTTTTGTCTGTTGAGGTAAGAGTCTTCAGCTATTCAGAAGTGACTCTACTGAACTGTAGTAAAGTTTGCTGCTGTAATTGCTTACAGCTTTGCGTTCATCTCATTTTGACATTTGTCATCTTGAAGGTTAAAGCAACAAAAAGTGTTTCAAGTAACGATGCCAAATACACCTAAAAGTAGAGTGACTTTTATGTAGTAAAAGCAAGGGTGGATTTTAGCTTTGCAATAATGTTGGTGAGGTTAATGAAAATGTTGCTCATCCAGAGGAAATGGCTGAGCATTGTACGCAGCAGATGGCTGCAGAACTTTTCAGCCCTAGCAGCTAGACGACAGGATCAGGATAAGAAAGGAAGGCCGCTGTGGGACACAGAAATGAATATTGTATTAGTATACTGTGTTATGGCTTGGATCTCAGTTGCATTAGATCTTTCTTTTGTGTGATAGTCTATCAAGCCAAAGAAGGGGCAGGATGTATAGCAGGCTGAAAGGAATGCCAGATTTTTCGCAGCAGGAAACTTGTGAAGCGGTGTAGCAAGTAAGAAACAAGGGGAGGCTCATCCATTTCCACCTCTAGAACTCTTCTGGAGAAGCCTTCTGGGCCGAGACGAAAGAGTCGGTGTAGAAAACCCTATTATGGACAACTCTGTAGCATATACCAGTCAGCTGCTGAAGATTTTTTTTTTTCACATGAACAATGTGGTTTTCTCTAGTAACAGGAGTATTTTAATTGATAAAACTAGGGTCTTTAGCAATTCTAGATACAGCGTGACAACTGTGTTTGAAGTCAAGAGGCTGGTTATCTACTGAGCTGATCAAATCTTCAGTAGGTCAAAGCAGTTATGCAATGAATGCCTTGCCAGCCTTTCCATCTAGTTTTATCACTGCTGCTAACTTCTCAGTCCAAACACAACTTTTTTCTGGTCCTGTTCTGGACTAACTGAAGGAGTCTCCCAAGCTTCTAAATAAAAGCTTGGGTGCTTGAATAACAATTTGTGGTGGTGGTACTTCTTGCATGAGCAGACTTCACACCCCATCTTTGTGGTAGGGGAGAGTCTCTTATGCTGTATACATGTATTAAATCTAAATATATTTTATATAAGGTCCGCTTGTGTGCAAGGTGTGATGTGTGATGTGTGCTTGAAGTATCAGACATGTATGTATTGGCATACCCACAGGTAAGTCCCCACCTGTTTTGAGGAAGAAGGCAGTAGGAGCTTGTGATGGGCTTCGTGAATTGCCATGTTGCACAGTCTCGCTTTGTAGCCATTGTGTGCTGCACTGACAGGGGCAGCATCATTCTATTTTCTATCTCTTGTCTTGATTACACCTGGATTTACCTGTACATGTGCCGAGTAGCAAGCTTCCTGTGAGAGGAAGGGGCTTTATAGTACCCGAGACACAAGTTGTGTGAAGGATGGTTGCCGATGGATCTGCAGTACGTAGCTGAGCATCACGTAAGCAGCTTCCAGGCCTATTGAGAGCAGAGGTGGCCTCAAAGTGCCCCATGGCAACTGGAATTGAATGAATAATTAAACAGAAGAATGTCCATGTTTTGAGAAACAATGATACTTCTAGGTTGGAGCTTATGGCAAGAAGGTCGGTACAGTTAGCTTCTTGACGTCTGTGTCAAGAGAAGACTAAGCCACATCATTGTGTTGAGCACAGGAGGCGACTCCTGTCTGCTTTCCTCAGAGTGCAGGTGATGCAAAGTTGGAAGGTGTTTGATATTACAGAGGGCTGTGCTGCCTTGCAGAGGGACCTCAACAGACTGGAAAAATAGGCTGACAGGAATCTCATGAAATTCAACAAAGGGAAATGCCAAGTCCTGCACCTGGGGAGGAATAACCACATGCCCTGCTACAGGCTGGGGACTGACTGGCTGTAAAGTGGCCTTGCTGAAAAGGACTAGAGGTCCTGGTGGACACCAAGTTGAACATGAGCTGGCAATGTGTCCTTGTGGCAAAGGCAGCCAGCACTATCCTGGCCTGCCTTAGGAAGAATGCTGCCAGCAGGTTCAGGGAGGTGGTTTTTCCCCCTCAATTAAGCTCTGGAGAAACCACATCTGGAGTGCTGTGTCTGGTTGTGGGTTCTCCAGTAGAAGGAAGACATGACTTAATGGAGTGGGTTCAGAAAAAGGCCACACAGACTGTTAAGGGTTTGGAGATACGAGGAGAGGAAGAGACAAGCTGGGATTATGTAGCCTCGGGAAGAGGAGGCTCTGAGAATCTTATTGTAAAGTATATAAATCCCTAATGGGAGGGAGCAGAGAGGATGGAGCCAGACTCTTCGCAGGGGTATCTGCTGAAGTAACAAGAAACAATGGGCACAAACCGAAATACAGGGAATTCCCTTTAAACATAAGAAAACACTTTTTACTGTAAGGGTGTCTGAACACTGGCACAGGTTGCCCAGAGAGCTGGGCAGTCTTCATCCTTGGAGGTAATCAAAACCCAGCTGGACATGGTCCTGAGCAGCCTGCTCTAGCTTGCTTTCAGTAGGGTGTTGGAACTCAGTGATCTCCAGAGGTGCCTTCCAACCTCAGCAGTTCTGTTGTTTGGTGACTGAGAAATCTGCCCTGCTGCGTTACAGTAAAATTATAACTCTGCATAGTACGAAGGAGCGGATTTCCTGAGATTACTATTTGGCTTCCCTTCCAAGTGACCCGTGTTAGAGTTCTGGGCATGCTGTTTCTTCTGGGACAGTATCCCAAATTCTGGATGCAGAAATGCTGCCGAACTTCTGCATTTGTCTCGTCACTTAGGCACTGTATTTTTTTAATACTTCCTCTTAAAAATATCTGTTGGAAGGGGAAGTATAAACTGTCCGAGTTACAGGAAATCTATGGCAGTGATTATCCACTATTTACAAGGGCCTTGCAACTCATCCTCATACAGCTGGATGCTGGGATTTATGCACTGTATCAAGGTCTGCTCAGGTGAACATAGTAAATGTTGGCAGTCTTGATTCTAAAGCATGACTCGAATGCGACGCTAAGCTGATTGCCCAGTGTGGGTTGTGATCTTTACTATCCTGTAGCCTCTAGGTTTTTACTAAGAAGAGGACGAGGGATTTTCTTTGGAAAACTTTGACTACGTTTTACCATGTATGCCTATTAAGCTTTCCTGGATATCAAATGTAGGGGCTTATATTCTGACTCCATTTTTCTACCCTAGGAAGTCAAACACATGAGTCTGTTTCAGATATAGTAAAATCTATGACCTTAGTTCAAAGCTACTCCAGCAGAATGAATCCCAGCACTGGTGAGTTACTAATGTAATGCTGCTGCTGCTTCTGAAGTGCTGGTCTTGTGCTATTTACTACAATTTTGGTTAGTGTATTTAAGCTTTTGTGCCAATTTGATGTGTTGCTAATCCTAGAACTTGCGAAGATAGTCTTGAGAAATTGTGAAGACTGCAGGGAACTCAACTCATGCGGCTTCTTGGGGGAGAGACCGCATAGCTGCTTGTCTTCTGTACGACATACCGGACAACGTCAGTGCCTGTCGATCTTCGACAACAGATTCTAGCAGCTGTCATTCAAGGTGGCTCATCAGTCTGCTGCGCTAAGGTGTTGGATGTTGTGCAGTTGCATCAATGCCTCTGCCTATTACAGGAAGGGGTTCTTGTTTTAGCAGAAGTAAGCTCCACAAGACTCTCTGTTGTGACAAGAATCAATGCCTGTTCTACATACTCAAACAACTAGTATTACAGTGTCTTCAGTGCGTCCCTGTGCAGTCTGTTGTTAAGCAGTTGTTCTGTTAAGCTCTTCCAGAACAGAGCATGCATAGACATGGATAGATTACACTGGAGGACTGGTAGGTAAACGGATTCCGGCAGAAAGCAAGCATCTCTCTTTCAAGGATTTTTATGCGGTAGTACATACCACTTGGGACATTGGGATTATTGGTTTTATAGGAGGCCCTTAATGCGAACGCTGAATACTTCTTTTAATTTCTTCTGCTCGGTCCTGTGCGGTAAGGAGGGCACAGATGGGAGTTCAGCTGGGCTCTAGGTAGCTTGATTTGCTATTGCGGCATTCCTCGGTGCTGGTGGGAGAGAGACAGACTGATGACTCATCAAGTCAGGTGGTTATGCCTCTGCTGTGTGTCAGAAATTTCTTTCCCCTCTGCAGCAGGCTTTCTCATCCCTCTGTGTAGGGGCACTAGAAGGACAATTATTTCGTAAGTGGTGGTGCTTAACTGCTGAATTCTGGCTTTGCTTCACTGGGCCTGTGGATTTTTGCTACTCCCTGTTTCTGAAAAATAAGGTAAGAATCTGTGTTTATATGATAAAATAGTCATGGATTTTCTTCCTTGCTGCAAGAAGGCTCCTTCCGAAAATCTCACTGGAGTCTTAATTTTGAAGAGATCTTTGTGGTAAGGCAGTTCATCATGTAAATTCTGGGTCTGATCAAATGTTTGAAGGAAGACCAAGGAACTCTAATAGAAAACAGGTTTCTCCAGCATTGAGAGCAGGACAGTTATATTTTGGGGGTTACTGTGTAGCCAAATTGCTGTGCTGGGGAGAAACCAAGGTAGAAAACTCAGGTCATTGGCACTTTCATGTTTAGTTATGACTATAAAATTACCTTAAGAAATCACCTTTCAGTCAGAGATGGTTCTGCAGCAAATATTTTGATTTCTGGCACTGTTAGGCAGAATATGACCATGTTAGAGCTTAATAGCATGTTTAAAATCAATTGGTGAACTGTTTTAAGACAAGAAATATTCCTGTATGTAAGTTGCAAAGGATACCGGGTGCATCTTTGCTCATAAGGGAATTAAAATTAAGCTAATATCCTGTGTAGGTGTGCTAGTGGACCTTTGTAGGAGAGGATGGCATATAGTGCCTAATATCCTGTGTTGGCGAGAGGCGTCTGAAAGGCTATAGAAGCTCAGTAGGTTTCTAAAATGGCCAGCTACCATGGCTTCAGGGGTAAGTACATGCTGCCGGCACCCACGTGATGTTACGTTTAGCAAATCCTGATGTGCTTTAGGGAATTTCATTTTATCTAACAATGAAAACATTTAACAGTGTAGGTAGTTAAGGCCACATTTCTGTCCTCAAGGACTTTTCCATATAAAAGGAAAAACTGTAGTGCTAATACACAAGCACAAGAAAACTATGCAGAGATAAATAACAGCATTTTTTTTTTCTTAATTTGTATTCAACGTTTAAAGATGTGTAGTCCCTTAAAAAAGAGGTCAGCTTGGCTGGGTGAGCACTGGCTTTTTAGACTATATATATACTTTGGAGGTATATAGGAGACGGATCGAAGAAGGGTGAGGAAGATTCCACTGTGTTTTTTACACTTGGAATAGTTAATAGGTATGTGTTTAAAAGCAGTTGGTGCAGATGCTAAAGATCAGGACAAAGACAGGGTTTATTGGTGTGTTGCTAGGTGGTCTAGCAGAAGGATCCCATTCTCTTTTAGTTGGTTTGCACAGTAATTCAGGAAGGTGGCTGTAGGAAGAGAGGGGGAGCAGAGCAGCCACAGGAACAGGGGAGGCAGGTGCTGGGTGTCAGGATGTTGCCATTTTAACTGTAGAGTGACTGTTCTGAGGTTCTTATTTGCCTCCCTAAAAGATAAGCAGTCGCTTCAAGTGGCTGTCAGCTGACCTGCAGGTTTTGGATATGAAGAAAAGTGAATTAAATTGAAACCGGCCAGTGTTCTTTCTGCTGTTCCTTGCCTTTTTAAATTGACTCTTTCATATGGAACTCTGTGCTGTCTTAATTGCCAAACAGTGCTACTAATTCAGTTGTGAGAATTGGGTTTAACTCTCTCTTTATTGTGCTTCTACAGAAGATTTTGGTAGTAGGACTCTAGAGATTGTTCTATATGGTATGTTGAAGTAAATGTTTTGGGTGGATTTAGAAGACCGACTGCTTTTTTCAGTATGAACAGCAATTGTGCTTGGGTTTTGCAATGTTTTAATTGTTAAAAGCAAAAAGGATGAGGTAGTTATGTTAGTCTGATCAGAACCAGCTCTTACCAGCTGCTCAGGAACTGCAGATTGCTTTGCGAGGACCTCCTCTCTGCCATTTGTCAGAGGAGACTTTTGAGAAATAAACAGTGAAATTAAAATTGTCTTCTGGGCCTAAACAACAGGCAGCATAAAGGATAAACTATCATTATGGAGAGTAGAGGGATCTAGCAGATATCTGACTTAGCCTTTGAGCTCGAGAGCAGTTAGCAGTTCCGCTCCAGGCTGGTGATGACTGAGTCACGATCAACTGTTGGGGTGGCTGTTGTGAAATGAATCAATGGTAGCCATGTTACACAGTCCACTCCAGGGAGACATGGAGCCTGGAAGAAGCTGTTCCTTCAGGATGAATAGGAGTTTGGAATCGTTGGAGATCCTTTTCTTACAGAGCAGAGCCACTGATTTAAAACATTTAGATTGGTAAAGAGACTGAGGGGCAGAGGACTTGTAGTATAGTATTAAAAAGCTGGAAAACAGTCATAAGATTTTAAGAATAGCAGATGTCAGCTACCTACTGCTCCTGAAGAACAGGCAGAAGAACATCCTTTAATGATGGTGGAAGGCGTAGCAATGTGGTGGTCTTCCTTGTTGTACCTGGGGCAGATTTTCAAGCTTGAGTATGCCTCTGTATTTGCTGCCTTGCAGAAGATGCTGGGTTAAGTTAAGCTTCTTGCAAAGACTGTGAGTGTCAACAGATGCCTCGCACAGTTCACGTCACCAAACTACGGGTTTTTGCTGGATAGGCCCTGTTGATATGCAGAGCGCATTGTATGCTGGGGCTGCCATACTGCACATTTCAGCAGCACTGTATTGTAAATCTGTCAATACAGTAGAAATGGGTAGAGAGTTGCCTTACAGTTCTCTAACGCTAATCAGTTTCCAAGGTAACGTAAAGCATGATAAGGGCTGACAAAGCAAAACCATTAAATACTCTTATCAGCACCAGAAGCAGGACAGCCCAACTATTGATTGCAGGACATGGATGGAGGTCTGTTTCTAAAACAGCTTCTCTTGTGCCAGTTTAGATTGTCTAAACAGTAACTGCCAAAAGATGTCAGTCTGTTGTTTAACTGCTGCAACTTGGGGTTTTTGGTCATTATTCAGCAAAATTCTTCTATAACGCTCCACAGGTTTCACTGAGAGCAAAGGCTGCGTATTACCTAGCTGTGAGGAATATAGGGAGGCATATAGGGTTTGTGTGCTGATGCTTGTGAAAATGTATGTTTCTTCCTCTGAACATTCTGATGCAGCAGCTTAAGACAGCAAAAATAGAATTTTCATAATTAATATTTGTAGTATTGCTTTTTAGAGACTGGTGGCAGTAAAGCAGCCCCAGAACATTCTCTTGCTCACTCAGAATCATGGAAAACTCCATATTTTGAAGGAGGGTAGATGACATGTGGAAGACAGAAGAGATTCTCCATTGTTTAAATAGCCTGTTATTGGGCTTGAAAACAGTCCAGGGTGTTACAGCATTTTTGGAGTGTAACTGTTTCACTCGGTGGTGTTTTGTGGAGGATATTAGGGAGTGATGTTCCACCCCTGTGTTTCTGCAATAGGGGATGTTAGTCCTTTTGTTTGTTTAAATGAGTTACTTTTTAACTTTTTATAGCTTTAAAATCAGCATTGTTAAGGTGCTTCAGGCTATATGAGTTCAGAATTCTTTCTAACTGGAAACGAGAGCAGAGGGGAGGAAGAGGAGGAACTTACTACATATGTGTACTCTTCAGGACTGACTCTTTTTTTTTTTCCTTCCGTACAGTTCAACAGGCAAAATGGACTTCTCCAAGCTACCCAAAATCCGTGATGAGGACAGAGAGGCTTTTGTTGGCTATGTCCATGGAGTCTCGGGACCTGGTAGGTATTATTTTGTAAAGGAAGTCATAGGTTCGTTTCATCTAGTGTCTTGTTAATCTTGTTCATTTGGCAGTGAACTTGGAAGTGGAGAAGCATAGTAGAGCTCTGGGTGGGGCTTTTTCCGCTTTCTTTTTTTTGAGGGCACTTTGTAAGAAGGATCAGTGACTTACAGTCTGATAAAATATTAAGAAATATACTAACAAGGTGTTACTGCTAATTAATCTTGCTTAAAGATGTAATGAGCAGAAGCAGGCTTAATAATAATAAAAACAAAAGGTAGTAAGCTTTCTGTATGAGATAAAGCCACTTGGTCAGAAATCTGCAGGCCCAGTGTATTAAGCTTCTCTGAAAGGGTGAGATGCATAGTCCATTCTCACTGAAATGCCGTTTGACCCTGTGCTCTCCAGAATATTCAGTCCCCTGCCAGTGTCAAGTTGTTCTGTGTTACTGCACCACGGGCTCGAGGAGCTTGGGAAGGAGCCGCAAGGGTCAGGGAAGGTGGCAGAGCATGGTGGTAGTGCAGCTGGGAGGAGGACTCTCCCTCCTTCTTTATCAGCTTAAATAGTTTCTTTAGGCTCTGATGGTAACAGCTTTTGAATACGTGCAGACTCTACCAGCTTTTCTGCTCCCTCCTGCATTCTCTTCAAGAGATGAAGGAAAGGATGGGAATGTGAGAACAGAAGAATAGGACATATTTTTGTTAATGCATCTTATTTGATGAACAAGAAACTCCCTTGGCTCATGTCTACCTGAATAAATACCTGTTCTTTAACTGCCAATTCCTTAACTGCAGAATTGATACTTAAAACCAATTTTAAACTGATACAGCTTTCTTTCCTAAGAATTGAAAAACGCATTTGTGTGTAAATACGTGAATCCTGTATATAAGATTAATATTAATAATATAAAAGATGTAATAAATTTTGTCCTAAAGCAGCTAGGCCTCACGTATGACCTGCTGGAATCTAACTCAAAACAGTAGGAGGTTTCAGGCCCAAAACGTGCTGTAAAACAGTCTTCATCTGCTGAAAGTTAATTTAAGTGCCTAAGATATAGATCACTTTTCTACAAAATAAACCATCAAAATAGTGTTTCCTTAAAAGCTTTGTAGGCATTGGCTGTTCTAGATACAAGGATGTGTATTGCCTTTAGCAGGCACCTTGGCTTGATCTGTACATGGAAGTAGTTTCTTATGGGAGCATCCAGATGCTACCAAGGTAAACAGAAGTTTGAGTGACTTGAAAATGCTGGTGCCCAACCACAGGGTTTTTTTTAACTACCACGTGAACTTTTGCCATTTTCTTGTATGTTTTAATTTAGTCAGATGGGAATGTGGCCCAGCTAACTGAAAGGGAGAAGTGCCTATGTAATTTGTCTGTCAAAGTTCACTGTGTCTCTAAAACCCTAAGTATTTGCCATCTGTCAAGACAGATAAAAGAAATTATGGTGTGAATTGTCTATGAACTACTACGTTCTGACAGTGTCCTCTTATTGAGCATAAAGGAGCAGTATGAAAAGTACAGGGAAACTTTTTCTTTTGGCTTTTAAACTAGAAATATCAGGATTTGTCATAGCCAAGTTATCCCTTTTGTGAAATCAGGAATGCGCTTCTGATTTGGATGAATACCAGGTTTATGCTGTGCAGTTCTTACTAATTTCGGATGAGTAATTTCCTGAGCTACAGGAAAAATACTCACCTATATGCCTGTCTTTTACAGTGGTCACGGCGTGCAACATGGCAGGTGCTGCTATGTATGAGCTGGTACGAGTAGGCCACAGTGAATTGGTGGGGGAGATTATCCGACTGGAAGGTGATTTGGCAACTGTCCAGGTGTACGAAGAAACATGTATCCTTTTCACTGATCCCTCTGGGCCTGCCAGGCTGCACAGTCCAAAACACAGCAGTGATGAGGGTGAAGACGATGAACAAAGCTGACTGGGACCAGCGCATGGTACTTCCCATGCCAGCAGGACATCTGTTCTGCACCTCCTTCGTAAATTCTGATGGTTTTGAGGTAAATCGTACCTTGCTTGGCTTAGCACTGAGGAGACTTTTTTTTTAATTTTAAGTGGAAATCAAATAATATGTACCTTTAGAATTTAAGTTCATTTTAATTTGAATATTACAGCTCTTTGTTCAGGAAGTTGTTTTGACAAATATCAATGATAAATGGCAAAACTACCAAGCAGTATCTGTTGCATTTTTTTCTTTGCTTTTGAAAACTATGTTTTTATAACACTTAAATAGGAAATGTAAAGTGAGCAGGATGCCGCCTTCTGAGCAGAGTGTTTTGCCAGATGTAATAAATTAAGTTTTTGCTTCTGCGGTGTGCTTACAGAATCTTGGTCCAGCTAGGATGCAGCCTGTATTCTAAAATCTAGTTAACTTAAAATGTATTTTATATTACATGGATATGAAAGAATGTCAGAAAAGAAGTCATAAAACTTGAAGCCAGACTTTTTTTTTTTCCTCATGTTCTTTTAAACTTGACTTGGCTCTGTGTATCTGTAGAGGCTAGGAAAAAGCCTGTGCTGAGTCCCAAAACTTTGTTCTGAGGAGCTAGATGGTAAACTGGTGACTAGCTCTTGTCTGTACCTAATAATTTATCATCCTTGTAATATCTCATAGCCTTCCATCAGTGCATGGAACACGTTTGAGTATAGTTTACTCTTAGGTTGCTGATGAGAGGGCTTTGTCATAGGGCTCTCTGAAGTCAACTTGTATTTAATCTCTTGAGTCTTGCATAGGGTTTTGGAGGTTTCTTTTGTATTCTAGCAGGGCCTTTTGCCAAACTGCTGGCCCTTTGCTGAGAAGTCCATTTACATCTTTGGAGCTTAGGTAGTGCAAAGACTGGGCAACTTGATACCAGAGAGGAGGGAAATAATGCTAGTCTTGGACAAACTCCCTAGGCTGCTGTCAAAAAGGCTGTGCAAGGCTCAAGGTCAGAACAGGTGTGCTGTCTAACAAATTCTGAAGCGAAAAATTACATGTTTCATAACATTGTCTTAACCTGTTTTCTAGGTTTGGAGATTTAAGTAATGCCTGATGTTTTGTGGTCCTGCTGCCTGGCACTCCAGTAAACTCATCCATATAGTTGACTCAAACTTAGGATCATAAAGCAGAATATTTACCCCTACTTTGCTTCTCTGGAGGATGAGCAACTTTGTTGCTTTAGCAAGTTCAGCTTGAGCTTAGTATAAAGCCTACATGCTTCTCAAATGATGATGTGTAATGTAGTAACAAAAATATTACCTTAAAGTCAGAAAGGTGGTTTAAGAGTATGATGTTGTGAATGTGATGCCTTCTGCACTGTCTCTTTCCCTTTCTCTGGATGAACTTTTCCTCAGCAAATCTTTAGCTGGTGTCTCTGTAGGAGATCCTGTACTCCGTACTGGCAAACCCTTGTCAGTGGAACTAGGGCCTGGCATTATGGGATCTATTTTTGATGGTATCCAGAGGCCTCTCTCGGACATCAGCGCTCTGACCAAAAGTATTTACATCCCTAGAGGTGTCAATGTGTCAGCTTTGAGCCGAGATGTCAAATGGGACTTCACACCTTCCAAAAATCTGCGGGTAGGTCCCGGAAAGCCTGTTTTCCCTTCTTGCTTCTCTACCCCCACAGCTTAGGGCCGGAGCAGAATGCCAAGGCTGTGACTGCTGGGAGCTATGGTTAACACAGTATTTTAAGTTTGTGAACAGGGGTGCTAGGAGGCAGTAGCGATGTATGAGACTGGATGGGGATCACCAAAAGGTACTCACTGTGACTTACTGTGTCTCGCTGCTGCATATGAGAAACTTGCAAAGTTTTAATGTGTTTGCAAAACCGTAAAGAAACTGGTGGAATTGCACTAAGCATTAGGAGGAGCAGGTGTCACCTGAGCAAAAAGAATGACTGCAGCACACATTTCATGAATGGTGAAGACCACCTTAGAGCTGGAAAATGTCACGGCTTTAGCCCTCGGCAACATCTTTTTTCCAACCCTGCAGGTTAGCGTATGCTATCCTTTTTCTACTTAACACATTAAGCTGACAGGTATAAAAGAAATGAGGAAAATTCCTTGCATCAGTCAGTAATTGCTACTGTCTGAGCCTTGAAAGGCGCCTGAACCCCGATAACGTTGCTAGCAATGAGTTATGTAAATGGGCTACTGTGCTGTAACAATGCATTTATAAGGGGAGTATTCACAGTGCTAGACTTAATAGCTATAGTTATTTTATACAGTTCTTTGTCAAGGTTCTTTTTTAAAACTGGAGTTCTCACTTATGACTAATAGACCTGTTCTGATTTTAGGTTGGCAGCCACATCACTGGTGGAGATATTTATGGTGTGGTGAATGAGAACTCCCTTATCAAACACAAAATCATGCTGCCCCCACGGAACAGGGGTACAGTTACATACATTGCTCCCCCAGGAAACTATGACACTTCAGTAAGTCTCCAAAACAGCAACTGCTAGTATATTCCATGTCTCTTTCATAAGGTTGATGTACTCTTTCTGTTCTGCATGATGCCAGCTAGAAAGTGTTTCATGCGACAAGATGTCTGAGTTAACGATCGCTTCTGCTACCCTGCCTGCAGGGGTTACATGATTATCTTGTGCAGTTACTTTCTGTGTATATGGCTTCCCAATGGCACTTCAGTATGCCATATTTGCTGACCTCTGTGGGGATCTACAATATCTTACAAATACGTAAAATTCAGTTGCTCTTCAAAAGCATACTTTTAGTTGAAGCTTAGTCTTGCACTTCTTTTCCCCAGTAGCATTGTAAATAAGGGAAAGAGCCTTCCCTTGGGAGGGGATGATAGCGTGTTGAGATTCTGAGAAATCTGTGGTGGTATCAAAGACTTAGCTGTACAGCATAGTTGAGATGAGAATTTGTGTGCTGGTCCGGTGTGCAGCTGTTTGCTTACTTCAGATGTCTGGTGCTGTCTGTTAGGATGTTGTCTTAGAACTGGAGTTTGAAGGTGTGAAGGAGAAGTTCACTATGGTCCAGGTCTGGCCTGTACGTCAAGTCCGTCCTGTTACTGAGAAGTTACCAGCCAATCATCCTTTATTAACTGGCCAACGGGTTCTGGATGCCCTCTTCCCGTAAGTACTACCTTTTATTTTCTAGTATGTAAGAAATCTCTCTTTTGGGGGGGGAGCAGAGGGAGGAGGCCTTAAATTTTTGTTAAGGGCGAACAGACCCCAAGCTTTCACTATGTATCACAGCATAATCTCAAAACATATTTAGCTGAATTCCTCATATTTCTGTATTTGGCAGGAGAACCTGCTAGTGGAAAAGGGAGAAGTTTAACGAGATAGTTCTAGTGCATTAATCTAGAAGAGAATGGGCAAGCATAAACTTAACGTAATCGTGCCATATCTACAGAAGGGCTAGAACTTTCAAGCTTGATATCTCCATTTGAACACATAAGTAGGATTTCTTTCCATGGTCTTGAAGATGTATAGTTTCCAGTGATTTTGGGGTCACCACTTAAGAAAACTGTTGTGCTTAACTGTAACACCAAATGCTTATTTAAGCAGCTAACTTCCAAGACACTAAATTCAGTAATTTTGGTCTGAAAATATCGTGCTGCTTATTCTTATAACGCACAGCTAAGTACAGTTGTTCTTTTCTTAGCATTTGCATTCCATCGGTGCTTCCAGCTGTGGAAATTGCTATGTTTCGAGCCTGAAAGTCTAGCTGTTGTACCAGCATAACTCATGTGTTTCAAGGGCAGTAGAAGAAAAGGATAGTTTATTCCCTCAGTCTTTTGGTTTAGTGAAATACGTCTGTGTTTCTCACCCAGAACGCTGAATATGACTCCTGTTGCTCTGCTTTTAATTAGGGAGTTTTATTGGAAAACATATTCTGAAATGGGAGAGAGCTGGTTTTGAGTTTCTTGCAAATCAGAGTCCTTTTTCTTTACTCAGGTGTGTGCAAGGGGGTACAACAGCGATTCCCGGGGCATTTGGTTGTGGGAAGACTGTGATCTCACAGTCTCTCTCAAAGTACTCCAACAGTGATGTCATCATTTATGTAGGCTGTGGAGAACGAGGAAATGAAATGTCTGAAGTACTGAGAGATTTCCCTGAGGTTAGTATTGGAGAACTCATGGAGAGTAAACATTCTTGGGAAGACTTGCTATTGTACTGGTATTGGAACTAAATAAAATACCATATTGGTAGAGTGACTTGAAATGATCTTCTTGCCTACCTGCTGTAGGTTCAGGCTGTAGTAGCAGAAATCCCTTTTGGCTTGGTCAGGAAAGATTTCAGTGGCCCCTCAATAAACATCTGGACTAGTTTTTGTGTGTACCTTCTAACTTGTTTAAAATAAAGCCAAAATGAATGCCAGGGTGTAACGCAGCACAGTTATAAGTACCTTACCTTTCACTGGTAATGTCTCTTAACTTTTCGAACTTAACCATGCATAGCAAATGCATCATCTATTTACAGGGTGCAGGGTGGTGATACAACAGTTACCAGATAGTAGTTTGACATGTTAGGCTTTGGAATACCTTCTGAAGGAAGTATAAAATGCCTGGTTTAAAAACAAAATCAAAAACCAAAAACAAAAACAAACCCCCCCCCCCGCCAAAAAAAAAACCAAACAAGCGAACAAAAAAATCCCAACAGTTTTACTAATCATTCTACCTGTTGTTATATGTTAGTGAATTAGTTGTGGCACAGTCTTCTGTAAAATATGGGAAAGAAGCCAGATCATCTGAACTGTTAGGTTGGAACTCCACCATCAGAAATAAGGGATAAAAGGCTTGGATGTGTTGATTGATTACAAGATAAGAAAGTCAAGCTGAGGTGGCTATGAGAAAGGTAAATTCTAGGGTATTCGTAAGTGGAATTCTACACAAATGTCAGGATATGCATTCTGTTGTTTGGGTGCTTATGAGGTTTCACCGGGGTTATGTGTGTGGCTTTATGTCCATTTGTCAAAGATGAACTTGGACCGGTGTAAATGGGGAAAAAAAGCTCTCTGATTCCTAATGAATTTACGACAGGAGGCTAAGATTTTTTGGCTTTTCCAGCCTAGTAAGCTGAGAGAGGATAAAGTACTTCCTGATGCAGTGGATTTCTCATTACTCATTTGAATGGGATCATTAGGGATTTGCCAGTTGCAGAAGATGAGATGAGGCTGAGGCATGTACGTTAAAGAGTTAAGCTGTGTGCAATCTGGAAGGCAAACCTCCATAGTATCCTGAAATCTTGACTCTAGTCTCTGCTCTTTGTCGAGTAGCTGTGAGGAGAGTATCCTGACACAAGGCAAGTAATAAAGTGAAAAAACAAACAACAAAAAAATAAATCGAAATACCTTGCTACTGTTACTTTTTTTTTTCTTTTCTTGCATTTTAGTTAACAATGGAAGTTGATGGCAAGGTAGAAAGCATCATGAAGAGAACAGCTCTGGTAGCAAATACCTCCAACATGCCTGTGGCTGCCAGAGAAGCCTCTATCTATACTGGTAAGATTTACAGGAGGCTGGAAAAGGCTGTGTGTGTAGAGCAAGCCATCATGCTCTAGTATTTTCAGTTCCTGAGGTGGTCAGTCCTGAAAAACCTGCTTAGTTTCAGAAGTCAACCCTTTCAGGCTTTGCCTGCACGAAGTCCTAGTATCTTAATTGAATTTGGCTTGCTTGTATATAATTACAATTTCTGAATATTGAGTAAATTTTGTTTATAAGGTGAACTTACTGCCCCAGCTCTCATGTAGTTTTTCTCCATGTGTTAATTATGTCAGCTTTTGTTTGTGAATAGCTTTTTGCGGACAAGTACAGCCACCTGATGGGCAGGAAAAGTACTCTCTGAGTTGGCAGGCTGGTCTTTCCTTTGTGGCGTCTTAGAGGTTTTTTTTAAATTCTTTTTTACAAAAAGTTGTCAGATAATTAAGATAAAACGTGACCTTTTCTCACTGTTGTATTCTGGTAGTTTGAAAGGGAAGGAGACATTTTACAGTAAGAAGAGGCTTTGTTCATGGTTTCAGCAAGGCAAAGAGTAGCATCAGTGACATTGCTGTGTCTCTTCAAAGAAATACATGGGAATGTAAGATGAACCAGAGTGGTTCATAAGCAGAAATGGGGAGGGTGAGAAGAAAGAAACAAAAAAAAGACATCAAGGACATGACCCAGTGGGAAGGAAGAATAACTTTCAGTGTATATTTCCATCAAAACCTAAACTTAAATAATTTGGCTTATTTGCATCTTAGTGACAGCATACAAGCATAGAGTTCCCTTCTGAACTGTATCCTGCAACACGCTGTTGTCTTTGTTCTAGGAATCACCCTGTCTGAGTATTTCCGGGACATGGGCTACCATGTCAGTATGATGGCAGACTCTACTTCCCGATGGGCCGAGGCCCTCAGAGAAATTTCGGGGCGACTGGCTGAAATGCCAGCTGGTGAGTAGTCTTTTCTCAGTCTAGTTGTGTAAATGCATCCTTTAAACTCTGAGCCTTTGACTCAATTTTTGTGTGTTGGTGTTTGCAGACAGTGGTTATCCAGCCTACCTTGGTGCCCGTCTAGCCTCTTTCTATGAGCGAGCTGGCAGAGTGAAGTGTCTGGGAAATCCTGAAAGGGAAGGCAGTGTCAGCATTGTTGGAGCGTGAGTGTTGCATTTCTTTGCTTTGCGTTGGCTGCAGTTCTTCCTCTGTGCTTTTGTATGTCAAAGTATCTGTTTTTCAGATGAAAAGGTTTTCTTGCTCTGTGCAGCTGCAGAACTAAAAATATGTGAATGAGTAGGTAGATATTTAGTCTCTGCTCACCCAGAACCGCTGCTAAATTGTGCATGGGGGCAGAAAAAATGAATGTGGACAGGTAGTTCTGTGAGGAGTGGAATCGCAGTCGCTTGCAGCAATTGGAGCAAATGGCTAAGGGAAGAATGTCATTAGAGCTGTCACTGAAAAGTATGTCAAACCATGCCCAGAGCAGGAAAGAAGGGGCAGTTAGAGCGGCAGTGTGTGCACTTGGGGGCATAATGAATTGTGATTCTCTTGCTTAAAGAGAGTAGAATTACGTGAAGCAGCATATCTCAAGCTGTGATGGGCTGTGAAAAGCACGTGGTCCCCAGACATTCTTCTAGGCTGTATTGATTTGTATCTCATACTGTGGGCAAAATGAATTTCCCCCTGACACATTTTGAGGTGAGCCTCTAGTCCATTGTTCGCTCTGCTTAGTTTTGCTCTCCACAACATACATATACAAATGTGTTGTGCTTTTGAGGTTGGAAGATTTCTTTTTTTTTAATCTCTGGGAAGGCACATACCAGGGTGTCAAGCTCAAATGAAGTGGTTATTGTATATGTGAATATCTGAAGTAATTTCAAATTGGGATATTGTTTTCTGTAAAATAATCATTGCTCTGTGTTTCACTGTGTCCTATCAGCACACTTGCTGAATCTGTTCCAGTTGAGATAGGTTTAATAATCCAAGCTGGAGTTACTACCTGGAGCTAAAGTGACTGAAATCATACCTTGATACTGTCAATCGGTTACTGATATAACTATATTTCATGGTATGCTTGATGTTACACCTGTGTGGGTATGCATCAGACACTTTCTGCAGTGGAAGCTTGCAATCCGTTACTTGAAATCGTGTTGACTTTTCTGGTTTCTGTGATCACTGAGCTGTGCGGTCTTATGTTCGGTACTTAAGTTTAAACTGTGAAAGCAATTCTGGTAACTTCTCCTTATCGCTTCCTGCTCAGTGTCTCTCCCCCAGGTGGTGATTTCTCTGATCCTGTCACATCTGCTACACTGGGCATTGTTCAGGTATGTCCCACGATGTTGCCACTCTAATGTCCGCTTCGTTAGGCTCAAAATGATTGTGCCTCAGTGCATTTGTGCCAGCGGCTGGGGTCTGAGAGCTTTGTTTCGACACGGGCAGCTTTGTAGGGTGCTTTGGAAAGTGTTCTAACAGTGTAAAAGGCGACCTTACAAGATGGCCTCTGAACGGACATGTTTGAGATCCCTTTGGAAGAGGGAGCGAAGGTAGCAATTCCTTCCAATGCTGACTGCTCAGGAACATCCGTGTGCTTCCTGATTGCTGCCCATTGAGCTGCACTTCAAATGTGAAGTGAATGGAAAGTGAACCAATCTTAATAGGTGCACTGAAACCACAAAAAAATCCTCAGGGCACCTGACTGGGAGAAGAATGTCTTGCAACTGATTGCAGCCCTGTTTTGGGAAAAGTGGAGACTTATTAGATCTAACTCAGACTCCAGTGTTGACATTGTCTTTGTTACGGCTGACTTCTCCCCCATGAGGAGTCTCAAGCTGAGTAAGTCTGAACTCAGCTTAAAAGATGCATCATTTTTTGAGAAGTGTATTTGAAAGTCACTGCTGTAGTTAAATTAACATAAGAAAGGCTTTCTTTTTCTCTCTCAGGCTTTCATTTATGATAGCCTTTGCCATGTTGCATTTGCTCAAACTTGCTTTCTGTGTTGTTTTTTTTTTTTTTTTTTTAATTGCCTTCAATTATTTTGGTTCGTTTTTGATTTGGAACACTGGTTGATCTTTCTGCCTTCTGACAGGTTTTCTGGGGCCTGGATAAGAAGCTGGCGCAACGCAAGCACTTCCCCTCTGTCAACTGGCTGATCAGTTACAGCAAATACACGCATGCCCTGGACGAGTACTATGACAAGCATTTTACAGAGTTTGTCCCTCTCAGGACAAAGGCCAAAGAGATCCTACAGGAGGAGGAGGACCTTGCAGAGATTGTGCAGCTTGTGGGGAAAGTGAGTAACCAGCTGTGAGGAAATGTGGTGTCAATGAACCATCCTCCATTTCCTTACTGCTAGTGCAGGCTTTTGACCATGTCTTCGGCCAGACTTGATGGATACCGCATTGTGCAAAAACGGTCACTGGGAGGTGTCAGACCCTCCTGCCTCTAACTGTGCTTTATTCCAACTTTCTTGCGTGTTGTTGGACTTCTAATGACAAATACTTCTCTAGATTTGATAAACCTTGGCTTGACGCTACTTTTCTCATGTAAATTAGATTGCAGGGCATCTAATGCTGGAGTTAAGAAACCACTTGCTTCAGTGTTCTAGTCCTGCTGAAATGCCCTTTGCTGCCACTTACAATAGTACTCGCTGGAAGTAATCTTTGTAGGAGAAATGATGCAAACTGATCTTTACTGTTGAAGTCCTCTGAAGGGTTACAAGTTATTAGAAACCATGTTGCCAGCCGCAGAACAGAGGTGTTGGCATTTACAAGTTGGCCTGTAGAAACAGGAGCGATGTCTGCTTTTTTGAAAAACTGGCGATTACCTAGTTACTCTGTGGAAACCTGTGACTTGACATATGGCTCCATCTTACAGGCATTCTTTGATTTCCTTCATTCACTTCACTGATTTGGAGAGAAAGCTGAACTTGAACAGGAAAATTTCCCTTGAGAGCTCTCAAAAGGGACCCAGTGAAAACTCTGTGTTTCAGCTTAGCCCTGTAAATATGGTAACTGACAGCTGCCTAGCACATACTTGACAGTAATTTAATTCCACGATGTTTGGATGAGCTATGCTGATTTACAAGGTGGTAGTAGTGTGTGGTAACATGTATTAACTACAGTTATTTGGAGGAAGTTTGCTCCTGGTGCTGTCCCTGTTCACTGACGTTCTAGCCCAACCAAGATGAGGCCTTTCACCACATCTTGCCTAGTAGAGCTCTGTTCTCTAGATGTGTCTTCAAAGAAAAAGAGATGTGATATTAGGGCCTTCTGCAGTTTTCTATTTACAAAACCATGTTCTAAAAGACTAGTCTACAGAGCAGGGTAGAATCAGTTTCTTGGTGTGGAAGGGATATTGATAAGCCAGTGCTTGTAACTAGGCATTATTCCCATGATAGAAGTACTGGAACTGGTGATTTTGTTCTCAAAGATGTTACCTTTAACAGTTTCTTTCAGTCTGGGTTTGGCCAACAACTGCAACAAACCTTTAGAAAGGGGGAATTGTGGAAAAACAATCAGATAAATTTATTTTTTTTTCTTTTTAGTTCTGAATTCTGTTAGTCTCCTTGTGAAAGATGGTCCAAACTTCCTGTCTAGAAAGCAAGCTGGGGTACTTAAGACTGTCTGCCCCCTTTAGCAAAAGGACAGTGAAGGTGGAGAAGTGACCTGTGGTGCCAACAGCGGCAGTGTGCAGCAGGCTTGTGCCTATCGTGCAGAGCACTACAGGCATTGTCATCAACTCCTTTGCTTTTCTTGAATGCCTGACAGGGAAAGCCCATTGGTAGCTGTGGAGGCTAGTATCCAATCCTTAAGATGACTTAACAATCTAGCATGCTGAGATCTAGTTTTTCTTCCATGGACATAAGGATTGAGGAAGGTAAAAATGAATTTACCCCTTTATGTAGGAAGGTGATGTTTCAATATACCTCATAGCAGAGCTGTGTGTGTTTTCTGTGGCTGGTGGCTTTTCTGTTATCTTAAAGGAAACTTCCTTACCTTGGTTTATCATCAACCAACAAGGAGGGGCTGGTGGGGAATGTGAAGCTCAAGGGCAGCCTTGGCTGCAGTGACCATGAAATGGTGGAGTTCAAGATCCTTACAGCAGTGAGGGCGGTGCACAGCAAGCTCACTACCCTGGACTTCAGGAGAGCAGACTTTGGTCTCTTCAGGGATCTGCTTGGTGGAGTACCATGGGATAAAGCCCTGGAGGGAAAAGGGGCCCAAGAAAGGTGGTTAATATTCAAGGATCACCTCCTCCAAGCTCAGGAACGATGCATCCCAACAAAGAGGAAGTCAGGCAAAAACACCAGGAGGCCTGTGTGGACGAAGGAGCTCCTGGACAAACTCAAACACAAAAAGGAAGCCTACAGAGGGCGGAAGCAAGGACAGGTAGCCTGGGAGGAATACAGAGAAATTGTCTGAGCAGCCAGGGATCAGATTAGGAAAGCCAAAGCCCTGACAGAATTAAATCTGGCCAGGGAGGTCAAGGGCAATGAGACAAGGTTCTGTAGATATGTTGGTGATAAAAAGAAGACTAGGGAAAACGTGGGCCCTCTCCAGAAGGAAAGGGGAGACCTAGTTACCTGGGACATGGAGAAGGCTGAGGTACTTAACAGCTTTTTTGCCTCAGTCGTCACCGGCAAGTGCTCCAGCCAGATCGCTCGAGTCACAGAAGGCAAAGGCAGGGATTGGGAGAATGAGGAACCGCCCACCATAGGCGATCAGGTTCGAGACCATCTAAGGAACCTGAAGGTGCACAAGTCCATGGGACCTGATAAGATGCATCCGTGGTTCCTGAGAAAACTGGCAGATGAAGTGGCTAAGCCACTATCCATCATATTTGAGAAGTCATGGCAGTCTAGGGAAGTTCCCAGTGACTGGAAAAGGGGAAACATAACCCCCATTTTTAAAAAGGGAAAAAAGGAACACCTGGGGAACTACAGGCCAGTTAGTCTCACCTCTGTGCCTGACAAGATCATGGAGCAGATCCTCCTGGAAACTATGCTAGGGCACATGGAAAATAAGGAGGTGATTGGTGACAGCCAACATGGCTTCACTAAGGGCAAATCATGCCTGACAGATTTGGTGGCCTTGTACGATGGGGTTACAGCATTGGTGGATAAGGGAAGAGCAACTGATGTCATCTACCTAGACCTGTGCAAAGCGTTTGACACTGTCCTGCATGACATCCTTGTCTCTATAGTGGAGAGACATGGATTTGACGAATGGACCACTGGATGGGTAAGGAATTGGCCGGATGATCACACTTAAAGAGCTGCTGTCAATGGCTTGCTGTCCAAGTGGAGACCAGTGACAAGTGGCGTTCCTCAAGGGTCAGTATTGGGACCGGCGCTGTTTAACATCTTTGTTGGTGACATGGACAGTGGGACTGAGTGCACCCTCAGCAAGTTTGTTGACAACACCAAGCTGTGTGGTGCAGTCGACACACTGGGGGGGAGGGAGGGATGCCATCCAGAGGGACCTTGACAGGCTTGAGAGGTGGGCCCGTGCAAACTTCATGAAGTTCAACGAGGCCAAGTGCAAGGTCTGCACAGGGGTCGGGGCAATCCCAAGCGCAAATACAGGCTGGGCAATGAGTGGATTGAGAGCAGCCCTGAGGAGAAGGAGTTGGGGGTGGTGGTTGGCAAGAAGCTCAATAGGACCCGGCGATGTGTGTTTGCAGCCCAGGAAGCCTGGAAGTGTTTGAGGCCAGGTTGGATAGAGCTTTGAGCAGCCTGGTCTAGTGGAAGGTGTCCCTGCCCGTGGCAGGGCGGGGTGGAACTAGATGATCTTTAAGGTCCCTTCCAAGCCAAACCATTCTATGATCAGATAGACTTGAAGTAGACTTGTAGACTGTTTGGCCTGTCTTAATTTGGCAATCAATTAAATCGGCTGTTCTATAGCAGGGAGTGAGAAATACCCAAAAGACAGAATTCTGCTGGAAGCCGTCTTAAGATGGCGGGAAGAAAACAGGTACTGAAAGATAACAGTTCTTGGCCAGGACATACCACGTCCTCATGGACTTGAGTACTAAACTAACAATGTACCTTACTTTTCTAGGCTTCCTTGGCAGAAACAGATAAAATTACCTTGGAGGTTGCCAAGCTGATAAAAGACGACTTCTTGCAACAGAATGGTTATACGCCTTATGACAGGTAAGATCTGACAGGCAGCCACTCTGCCCTCTTGGTCCTATGTAGTCTGGATTTAGACAGCTATTTTATTTGGAAACAAATCAGGGCAGAAACTAATTTTACTATAAACAAATGGAAGAACTGTGCTTAGGTCGGCCATCGAGCAGTGTATTCACATTGTCTTACCCAAGGCATGCAGACCTTTTCCGAATGCAAGCACACGCTTTGAGTTTCTCAGGCCCCCATCTATTGTTCAGTTAGCTAATATTTCTGCAATAGCATGTCCTCCTGTCCTCCTTAGGAGGAGGAGATGAGGACCACTTTATTTTCACAGTCGACATCCAAAGTCTTCCCGTTTATTCTAGCAATGCACGGAGGACTGCAAGAACCTGCTTTCCGTTACTGTTGCGTAATTCTTGAGTAAGTTTGATCCATCAAAAAAACTTACTGGATCTTTTCCCTAGTGCAGTGCTTATTATCCCTGTCTGCTTTGCTTCTTTTTGTGCTATCCTTGTGTTTTAACAGCCTGACAAGGGGCCTTTTGTACTTCATCTCACTCCCCAGTCCAGGTAGATCAGGAGGTCTTGAATACCTCTCCACTAAAAATTTAGATGTACATCATTCTGTAAGGCTGTGTGCCTTTGATTAGGTTACTAGGGCAGGTATGCTTGTATGCGATAGGGAAGCACAGGAAGTAGCACGATGTAGTGTATAAAGAATAATGAGGTACCTTCCGTGGCAGTCATTTACCCATTAAAAATGGAGCTTTTTGTGTGCGGAGTGCTCTTGTCACAGAAACACTCCCTTTCCTGTGAGCAAAGGAACTTGCTGAGCTGTCAGGTCATCCCAGGCTGCTTGGAGGAAGACTGTTCCCATGATGGACAAAACAGGAAGGAGGAATTCCGTTGGCTGCTCTGGTGTGTTTTCCCTTTCTCATTAGTGTTGGCACAGATCGAAATGTGAGACTTGTACAGCGGTGGTTCCTGTTCTGTTTTGCCCAGTGTTTGGGTGCTGCTTCAGAAACCTCACTTCAGGACAATCGTCTTAGCCTATGATTCACCTATTTAAAAATGTGGGACCTATCAGAGGCAGTCTCTCTCCTTTGACAGTATGAATTAAAAATACCTGGAGTAAAGCTGGCTAGCACTCTTTCTGTCAGGTGGGAATTCAGAGTTGTTGTGAAGAAACCAGCAAAGGCTAGTCCTGTTCACTGTTCCAAGATGCCTGACAGATCCTCTTCTGTTCCATCAGGTTCTGCCCTTTCTATAAAACAGTGGGAATGCTTTCCAATATGATTGCGTTTTATGACATGGCACGCCGTGCTGTAGAAACCACAGCCCAGAGCGACAATAAGATCACGTGGTCCATCATCCGAGAGAACATGAGCGAAATCCTCTTCAGGCTTACCTCCATGAAGTTCAAGGTATGTTTGTAAGGAACTGGGTTGCACTGCTTTTTGTGAGCTTCCAGTGCCTCTGAAAGGCTGTTGCTCAAAGGTGGGCATCGGTTGCCTTAGGTAAAGGTCTATGAAGAGAGACTTCTTGCAAGCGTTTTGAATCCACTTAAAGAACTGGTTTGTGAGCACAGGAACGGTCAGTACAGAAGTGTAGTTGGGTGGTGCTGGCTGCAGAGCCTTGGCAACCCCACCTTCAATAGTCTCTTTTACATTACATGTATTCGTGGTAATAGTACAAGCGCCTTTCCTGTTTGTTTTGGGGGTTTTTGTGATAAAATTCTGTAAAAAATTGTCACATTCTAAGGAGACTATTCGCAGATGAAAGCAGCCTAAAGTTGAAATCCAGGAATGTGCTAAAAAGTGAATGGTAGAAATGTTGATCAAGCTACTTTTAAGTAGAAATTAAGGAGAGAAATGCTAGTCTCCTGCAGTAATACGTGATGTGCCCGGTGTTTGGCTTCAGGGCCTGGGGCAGGTGACCAGGAGGAGAGGAGGGGAGGAATAACTTCACCGTGGGCTAAAGAGAAAAGAAGTGGCACAGAGCATCTGCTCTGGGTAACTTCAGTACCCGTCTTTTCAGGGTACGGCTTTCCTAAAACTGTTCCGGAGCATGCTGGTGTAGCAGTTACTGGTAGGACAGTGATGCTGGCTGATGGTGAAGTACCTAAGGAATATTCTCCATGAAGTATAATGCTTATTGTGTTAGAACTCTTACAGACCAGTATTGCAAATCTTTCACGAACAAGTACCGTAAGATAAAATGATGTTTAAAACTAAGTGTTCTGGCGTGCCAGTGTATTCTGTTCCTGCAGGGTACTGGCTTGTTTCTGCAGTAAGCAGATCCCTGGTATACATTCTCAAAGCATCAAGAACATATAGAGATAGGGGAAGTAATATGCTTTTTACAAACCCTGGCCATCAGAAGATGCCTGGCATACAGCAGAGTGGTGGACAGCATTGCTGAGAAGGGGAATCCAGAGGGTGAATACATGTTAAGTGGAGCCAGCCCTCTAACACAGTAATAGTTACGAAAGGAAAATTCTGTTTCCTGGGTAACAGTCTAAAAGGCATGAGAATTTAAATGTCCTGCATCCTGTGGTCCGTGTACTTTGGAGAGACAATGAAGGAGCAGTGCATCCACACATGCAAGTCCTCTGTGTTTCCCAAAAGCTGCGCTGACCCAGAGGAACGTAGCGCCGGGAGAGGAATGGCGAAGACATTGAACAGATTGTGCAGCTTGGCAGTTAATGCTTCTTGCAGGGAAGGCCTCCCAGCCTCAGTGCAAAGCTGTTACTTTTTTTTTTTTTTTTTTCCCCTTGTCTTTCATGAAAAGTATTCTGAGAAAATGAAGCTGTACAAAGGTGTTCTTGAGCTTGTTATGATTTCACAGTAAGATTTTAATTGGAACCAAGTGAACTCTGAGTGATGGCAAAGTAATTCTTGTGTTTATAGGGGATGCACCCCAAAGTAGAGCATAACATTTCTGAGTCACAAAGATCGTTGTTCCATTTGGTTTGGGGATAGGAGCTGGTATTAATCGCTGCAGCTCTTGAGTCACACTGCATTAACTGAGACCCTCGGGATTACCGAGTCCTCTCCAAATCAGTTGCTTTTCAACAAAGTAGCCACTGCTTACAAAAAAAAAAAAAAAAAAAAAAAA
>VYZV01030645.1:80380-93319 GCA_013401275.1 Pandion haliaetus | reverse complement strand
TGCTGACGTGTGTGTCAAGTGGAGGTTAGAGAAAGACTACTATACTTCAGACTATTACCCTAGCACGTTCCCTCTGGGCAGCGGCATCAAAACAAAGCTGCAGTAACACTGCACTGCAAGTCTTGTATCAGTGCATCATTCCTCAGGACTAGGCTTCTAGTAAACTAGATTCTGTGGTTTAGAATAGCTGTTTTCTTCCTGTAGCTTATAAGCTCAGCTACGCTAAGCCAGTCTGAGGTTAGGCATCTGTTGTCAATATTTATTGCCGAGTCCCACTTGACTTAGAGTTTATTCGTGTGACTTCCTCATTGTAAGATAGATTTTTTTTTTTTTAATTTGATAAAGATGCTACCTAGGAGACCTAGTAGTAGACTGGGTTTTAGTTTGGTAAAAATCCCTATGCTGATCCATGGTCACTCTGAAAAGTTGTAAGGCAAAGCATACTTCATGCTCCCTCAGCTCAAGATTTAATTGTTGTTGTGTTTGTCCTCAGCTAGTTCAGTCAATCACTAAGCTGGAGGTTGAAGACTACTGCTTGCTTGTAAGGATCTTTTGGAAAATGGTTGCTCAAACTTTTACATTAATAATCTTGTCTACAAAGCAGTAGGTAGCATTTAAATCTAGTCCAAATACCTAAAGCTTTTTATTGAAACTTAAAGACCCATATTTGGGGACTGAGTTCTGGGGTTAAGCATTTGGTATGTTTTGTGCCTAGGCTTTGTGGATTTCTGATCACTAGAATAACTACTAATGTTGGCAGTGATCTCTGCTTACCACTATCTGAGTGCTTGGGAAAAGGCCTCTTAGAAGAGAATTTGGACAAATTGCTTCAATTCTAAGCTGTCAGTGTACCGATGGTACTTGTTTATTCTCCCTCTCAGTCAACTCATTCAATCAGGGTGCCATAGTGGTTAGGCACAGCAATAAGCAATAAGTTAGCCATAGTCACTGGCAACTTGGTTTAATTTGGGCATTGGGAGAGCCAAATGGATAGTAATACTTCTACTGTTGCATCTACTTTACATGGTCTCACTCAACCGTTTGTTAAATATGGTGAAGTGTATTTCATGTGTGTTCTTTAATTTCAATGAAAGTAGTTACAAGGTGGGATGCTCGGTTATAGCCGTAGAAGCTTTGGGGGGAGTGGCTGGAGCACTCTGGTTTTTCTCACTTGTATTGGAAGAGAAGGCTGCTTGCTGAAGTGTCTGGATTGGGCTTGTCTCTTTCTGATTAAAATTGCACTTTCTTTTGAAATTTAGAAGGCCTTTTCTTCTATGTTTATCTCGTATAATTTTTTACTATTAAAAGAAGTCAGCTCTTAGAAAATCTGTCTTGTATATCTTTGGAAGAAGTGAGGTGGGTTTTTTTTTTTCGTTTGTTTGGTTTTTTTTAAGCTGGCAAAACAAGGTACTAGAAATACTTGGATTTGTGATGAGCCCAAAGGTGAAATCGGTCACAGTAACTTTGTCTACTGTCCTCCACTGTGGTGTTCACTTGTCATTCTTGGAAATTGGGTTTTAGACCTTAATGATTCTGAAATTCTTGTGCAAATAAACTTATGCTAAACATTGCTTGCCTCAAGTAATTCTTGCATCTAAATAGTGCTGACAAAGTATTTGTGGAGCTTATTGGCCAATGTATGTGTAGATACACAGGGAGGGGGGAGAAATAGTGATGGGGTGCACAATAATGCTTGGGTTTAGATGTTAGTCAAGGTGGTTTTTTTTTCCTCCCCTCATGAATGTACACATCTGCCTACACATCTGCCTCAACTTACTGAAGACAAGTGAGGCATGATTCATCTTTCATTTACATTACAGTGACAGTTTCTAGAGAACTGCTTTTGCCCTCTCTCACCATTATCTGATCTTGACTTTAAAACACATTGAGGCACAGTCCTAGGCCTGTTAGTGTCTGGTCTGAGCTAGAGCCTGCCACTCTGTTCTGTGATGCACTCCATTTTATATGCTACTCCAAGTCAGGGGCCCCTGCATACCTCCACTCATGAGCCAAGGAGGTGAGGAACAAAGTCAAGAGTTGCTGTTCAAGTTACTCACATGGTGAGAGTCTTTGTGCTTCCCTCCATAGAAGTTGATGCTTTTGCATACCAATGGTGAATGGGGGTTGAGCAGGCCAAAAGCTAGGGGCATGTGGCAGTCTGCTTGCTGCTCCTCCTGCTCCAGGATCAAAAATAAATGGGCTGTAAAAAGTGTGCTTTCTTCTAATCCCCTCCAGAGCCCAGACAAGCTCTAGCCTCTTAGTTAAGTAATGCTGGAGATATTCCAGCCTTCAGGACCTTGTAACACCTGCAGTGGAAACTTCTGTGGAGATTAGCAGAGGCAGTGTGCTCCCATGGAAGAAATCATGAAGCTTGTATAGTCCCTTTTCAAGATGTAATTGCTTCCCTCTGAACTTAAATGGAGAACTGATAATGCAGCTGGGCAACGTAAGCCATCTGCTTGTCACCTGAAACTCCCTTACCTCAACTCCTCAGTTTATCTCCTCATAAAAGCTTCTGAGTTATTTTGGGTAACATCCTTAAGTTTCTAGAATACCAAACTTAGATTTGCAGGGTCTGATACTGAAACAGCAAAATAGCTATGCTTAAGCAAGGGGCTGTATGTACTCTTTCGGTTCCATAAGGAACTTTGGTAATGGTAAGAAGTGAGAGGAATTAAAGAAGAAAGATGTTCTTGCTCTATTGTTGTTGTGTTGTTAGTGAAAATACATTTTTAAGTGTCCTGTCCTGTTGTACTGCTAGAACCCAGCCTTATCTATGCTCTGCAAGATGAGCTCAGTCTTGTGATGGGGGAGTGAGAGGCGTTAGACAAACAGTACTCTCAATTGTTGCCATTGTTCTGGCAGATGCACTTATTTCCCTCTTTTCTTCCATGATGGAATATGGAATATTTAGTATTTTTGAAATCGGAGTACTCATCGTGCCCTTACAGAGACAGAATAGATGCTCCTGTGAGAGAAACAGATTTTCTTTGCATGCCTCTGTTTTTTGAATATTGCTTACTACATATTTAGTACACTAATACCCTAAATACCTGAAATTGCTATTTTCAGCAATAAAATAGGGTTTGTATTTATCCAGCGGCTTAAAAGGAAGATAGATCAAAGTGTGTAATATGCCGCTTCAGTGTGGGTGTTAGACATCGTGGTCATATTTTGCTGCAGTAGCAGTGCTGTAATCTGTTCTGCTTTGTCTCAATGAGAAAAAGATGAGCTCCATATCCTATAGGCAAGACTACCCAGCGAAGGGAGTAGTTAACCTGCCAAACCTTAGTAATTTTCCTAGTAGGAAAGAGTTGAGTCATCGTGCTGGAAAAAGTCTTGCCAAGAACTGCGTGCAAAGTAGCTGCTGGATCCTAAACTGGTAGTTCACATGTACGTTAAGGAAAGCTGTACTGCCTGCTCCAGTGTTACCACATTGACTCTTGGCTGGGTGGTTTAGTAAACCAGCAGGAACTAGTTGCCTAGGCTGGCTGATTCCGCAAAATGCTGAGCTGGGTCTTCATCACCGATAAGTAGAGCAGGGGACAGTCCATGCCACCTCACTGCTTGGAAAATGGAGAAATGCAGCCTCTTGGAGAGGTCCGGCCAAGACAGAGCACAAGGAAGCTGGCTGGTCTAATCCAATCTGTAGCAATAATCCTCTTGTCACTGATAAACCCCTATAGCTAGCCTGCGTACTTCAGGAGACTCCCCAACAAATGTCCAAGGCCTGAACTGCTTTGGGGAAATAATCCATCCCTGTGTATTCCCAGCAGGCAAGCAACAATTTGGTATTGTAGAGGTGGTCTCGCTGTCAAGGCTGGAAAATTTCCCTTCTGATGTTACGTAGTTGATTGTGGTCTGTGTTTTAGCATGTGAATGACATAACCAGGCAGCTCATATGCTCTTACACCCCTGCAACATGTTAACTTTATTCCACCTGCTCATGTAGCAAATCTGCTTCAGAAAACAGCAAATCAGTGAATACTGATTGCACCGCAAGCAATGGGAAAATTGTCTCCCCTGCAAGAGAATGGTTGAAGTGTGAGACTTCTGATTCAGTCACCGTCCCCATGCAGCAAGTCTTCTGAGCATATTGCACGTGGGACGCGTGAATTACTCCCACAAGCTGGTCCCTTTGTGGGTGCTCTTCTCACTTCAGAATCGATCGTCCACCTGCAACAATTCCCTTGTCCACTCCTTCTCTATCACTTATCTGAATAACTTTGAAAGCTATATCTCCGTGTACATCCTGGAAATTTATTCAGTCTTGCCCTAAAGGTACTCAGTAATGGCAATTCATCGTGTACTTGGAGAACCTGTTCTAATATTTGATTGTGGTCATTACTGAGAAATTCATTTGCATTTCCACATTGGTTTTTGAACTTCATCTTCGATCTGTGGATTGCTGCATCCTTATCAACAAAGCTGAGAAGTCCCAGATTGCCCCGTGCCCTCCACTAACCGCTTCAGCTCTTTGGTCAACTGTGGAAAATGAGCTCTTGAAGCTGTATGTTGTATACATTGGATTCAGAAGCTGGAAACCTTTTCTTCTGTAACTTTGTGGTTCCTGCACATCTCACGAACCAGCACTGGTTGCTAGCCTGGTGCTCTGCATACCACAGATAACAAACAGTGCTAAGATTGCTTCTCAACCTCTTGATATTTTTGTCCACAAACTGTGCCTGCTGTTTTTACCGTGACATTGTGGCATGCTGAGTGCTCGTGCCGAGTCAGTTATTTGCAGTGATTTCAAAGTCCATCTGCTGCTTTTCGAGACAGCCTCTCCCATCTGGTATTGACAACATCTGTGCTCCTGGTTTCCAGATGTAGTATTTTGCATTTGATGGTATTAGAAAAACATTTTGTCTGACTCCTATGGGCAAATAGTCACAATGTTGATGGACAGAGTAACTCATCTTTTTCTCTTTTTACTTCCTTATTGACTTAAGTGTTGCGTAGTGCCTGGAGGTGACAGAAGTGCTCACAGTTTTGTGTTGCTCTTGCATACTGAAGAGTACACAGGGTTGTTGTGGGCACTTTGAAACCTGCAGGTGGTGTAAAGCCAGCGTCAGCACAAAGTCCACAAAGATACTGGACGCAGGCTATTTTGGGAGTATTTTTCCCCCCCTGCAAATACAGGGTAGAGAAAGCTTATATTCTGTCTCTATGCTTAACAGCAGTTCCTCAGTCCTTTCCTCTGCACCCCCACAACTAAACCACTGCGGTGACAAGTAACCCTGGGGCATGAGTTCACAACATGACCAAAGTGAAGAGCCCCATGTTTCTGCTCTTGCCATCACATCTGTTAATCATCACAATCAGCTGCCGGTGTTTTACTGCTCATGGGGGGGCTCCCCAAATGTTGTGTAGCCCTGACTAATTGCCAGGACTGATGTAGCTCTCCAGACCTTATGAGTTCCCTTCTGCTTTCTCCTCCTGGGCAGCTTTTCTTAAGACCGGGGGAAAGTAAGTTGTTTTTGGGAAGAGTGCCTGCCATCAGTCCCACCACCCAAATCCCCTGCGACACCAGTGGGAGTTCGTCAGATGCTATGAGGGATTTGCTAATGGCCTGGCAGACCCGAGTGGTTACAGCTCCTGTATTACGGCTGTCCTGCTGCCCAGCTGTGCTGGAGTATGTTTCCGCAGCCCTGTTCGATCGGTGGGAGCGACACGTACAGATGGGGCTCAGCCTCTGGCAGCAAATTCATGGAGTTACTCCAGAGAAATGCTGCTCGTAAAAAAAACCTGCGTCTGTTTTGGAGCAAAGGAAACTTTGAATGTCGAGTAATATTCCAGCTAAGTATGTGCATGCTTCACATCGGTGCTTAGGCTCCTTCCTTGCAGCACTTCTGTGATAGAAGGAGGATACCTATTGACTGCCATTTCCCGGACCAAAAAAATGAGCCCTGCAGAGGGGAAGCAGCACACTTTGGTAACACAGGGACTTGCTGGCAGGGCCAGGAGTAGATATTTTGGAAGCCCTCCCTATTGATGGGGTGGGAAGGGAGGTGGGGGTAGATGGTACCGGGGCATTTCAGGAATCAAATAGAAGGATGTGGTTGTTTAAAAAACCCCACAGATGAACAGGAGAACTGCAGTTTTGAACTATCATCTTCTCACAGGCATGTCTGACTTAAAACTGCAGCAGCGTGCCAGCAGAACTTGCAGGGGGGCTGTGTTACGCCCATGTTTAGGATGCTCTACACATAGAATTCGGAACTTCTTGCAATACTCAGTTGCAATATAAAAGCCTGGGGGTAAACGTGCTGTTCTGTTATTGCGTGTTACACACGTGGCTCTCCTCAGCAGTTATGGTGTGAACTCTGGCATTCGGGATTCTCAGCCAGATTTTTGTTGTCTAGTTAGAAATAAAAGATTGCTGTATGGGTATAATTGCAACCACGGTCAGGATGTTTCATTTGACCAGGACTTGAATTTTTGTTTTAATTGAAGTACCAGTTGAAAACATGGATTTAGTTAAAAAAAGGAAATTTTCTTTCATAACTAAGAATTCATTAACTAGCAGTGTGATATTTGACAGAAGTGATCTTGCCTTTAACTGTAAAACTGCTTGTGCAGTTATGACTTTTAATTCTGGAACAGCAGCTTTTGCTGTGAAGGTGCTTACTCTCTGATTACTGATTTTACTTACTGCTAATAAAGAATAGATGAGTAGCGAAAGGGTCTCCAGTTCATCTCAGGGATCCTTTGACTGACTTGCAGTATTATAACACCAGCTCATTCAGAGAGTTTATGTCCACTGCTGACAAAACCTCCTGATCCCAGACTTCATGAAAGAGTAGCAGTAATACTGTTACAAAACGCGTTGTCCTGGTCTGTACTTGAATAAGAGAAAAACTGCAGAAAAAACAATTAAAACCTGGTTTCTTTATGATGCCTGTTCTTGAGGCTTTCAGGCATGCTTGATAGATTACAGACAATGTTTAGTTTGTAAGAGGGACCATCTCAGAGGAGGCTGGGCATTGCTATATATATTACATTGTAATATATCACAAATAGGCTGCGGTGTAATAGCATTGGCTCATGGAACTGTTTGAAACAGTCTGACCGAAATTTTATACCTACTGAAGTGACACTACTTTTAAAAATGACATCAGAGGACTGAGAACCCTGCAGAAAGATGTTTAAGATTCTGGTGGCCAGAGCTGTCTGGAAGCTGGTGGCTGTCGGTGCCCGCTCTGCATCTTGAGGAGAGGATTTCTGTGCAAGGGCCATTTCAGCAAGGACCCCGGGGTGCTGCTGAATGCCGAGCAGCAGCATGAGGCCCTTCAATCCCCTGCTGTATTCACTGCATAATGATGTGAATTAAGTGTCAGGTTAAATCTTAACCTCCAAATGATGTGAACTAAGCGGCAAGTAAAACCTTACCTCCAAATTTAATCGGGCTCCATAGCAACCTAACATACTTTTTTTATTTTTCCAGTGGTTTAATTTCCTTTTTATTTCCGTAGCGATGGATTCTTGAGAATCCAGACATGCCGGAGTGCTGGCAGATTACGTAGACTTTAACCAAATCTTCATTCTCACAGTCTAGAGTTAGCAGAGAACTCAAGCACTGAGAAAATAAGGTGTAAATATTGTATAAATGCTGTAAACAAACATCTAAAGAGCTGGTTTTAATGTTCAGAGGACACTTACTTATTACTGAAAATATTTTTGAAGAGCTAAAATCTTATTTTTATGATATAGTTGCCATTTTAATTTTTCTTCAGGTAGGTGCCAATTGTAGCCTGGCTCCCAGATATCACCTGGAGATTCTTGTAGTAGGTGAGAAGGACAGCAAATTGTAGGTATGACTGTTATTCAGGCTAACGTTTTACTTCCTATGCTCCAGACCAAAGATAATTTTTTCTTTAAAAAATCATGGTGAAATATTGCACAGGCTCACAACAATATTTTTCTTTCATGAAAGACCATTTGTATAAATTCTTTTCTAAAAAAAGCTTTATTGGAGCAAGCCTAGGGGTTTGTTTTGGCCAAGGGATCCTGACGTATGGCCACCTAAAATAAGTTGCTGATAGCATTTCATGCAGCGTTTTGTCCCGAGCCCGAGGGGTTACTGGTGCCTGGCTGCAAAACCTGTCTGGTGCTTTTTTGCTCGTTGATGCTTTGGCTTTGGGTTAGCTGGGGTCCAAACTCAGGCTTTGGTTAATATTTATGGCATTGCCTCTACAAGGGGCTGGTGCACCCACACATTGGCTGAAGTCAATGAGGTGTGGGGGGCATGAGGTTCAGGGAAAAGAAAAGCTGTTTGTTGTGTCAGGTGCACCAGGACAAGCTGTGAGAATGTGACGGTTTCTGCACACACACTATTTGTTGAGAGTATATTTTGGAAATCTTTGTTCAACCCTGTCCTCTCTCCTGACACGCTGTGCTGTAGTGTGAGATCACTGGGCTCTAAAAATGTCCATGTCTCTCCAGTGACTATGAAGAAATCCTGGAGCAACTGGCTCAGGTATCTGCACCACAGACAACTAAAAAGGGTTGAGAGGCTTAGCCCAAATGGCCAGAAATGAGACAAAAATACTAGGAATTTTCTTCCAAGCCCACTGGAGGCATTTCTTCCTTGCTTGTGACTGTGTTTTTGTGATGACGACATGGGTCCGTCCTTGCAGGTTGCTCGAGTCTCCTTCTCCGCTCCGTGTCAAGCCGGGTGTTAGCAACCCTTCCAGTCAAAGGTCTGCGGGGAGTAGGGCAGAGATATGTCCTGCAGGGATGAGGAGTCTTTGCACCATCTGTCTTCCACTCTACCCTAAAGTTGAATGGCCCGCTAGGCTTTTGTTTTTTTCCAGGTCTGTCCATGTGCCAGGAAGCCCTGCTGCAATGGCAGGAGCAAGAGAGTTCAGGGGAAAAGTCTGACTCAGAGACCACAGCTTCATCGGAGAATGATTCACATCTTTCGAGCATGTTTAACCCATGCTCTTAACCATTTTTCTCCAATTATCTTTGGTCCACAGTTAGGTGAAGTCATTGTCAGCCCCACGGACTTCAAGGACTCTGCTGTTTCCAAGTGAAAAAAGACTCCAAAATGACTCCAAACCATTCAGAAGCCAGAAGGAGAAAACCAGTCAGTGCTGAGAAGTGGCTGGTGACCATACAGATGAGACTGGTTCACCCAGGAGGGGTTCAGGGGGTCTGGAAGCTGGTCTTGGACTTTCCAAGCAATAGCCTTTAGGACGTAAAACCTGCTAGCAGTTTGATATGTTGTGGCATGTCTTTAAAAGCCTAATTTCCCAACAGGAGGAAATTCTGAGTAAGACAGATAGGAAAAAAACTTTGTGGAGAAAAAATACATTCTCAGATGGAGAAAGTTCTTTAGGAAGAATATATTAGATAGCCAAAAAGCTGTATTTCCACAATCAAGAGAGACGATAGCTTTAGCTAAAAGCCATGGTACTGAACTACAATGAAGGCAGCAAGTAGAAGCAGATACGCAGGATATTAGATATGGGGAAAAAGGCAGTAATAGGTGGCATTTGATGTAAGTTAGACTTCTGAAGTACAAAAAAACTGTAGGGAGGGGATGTGGAAAACCAACTAGGTTAATTTTCCTTAAAGATAATGGGAAGGTGTTTCATTTTTGGAACAAAACTTACTGTGCTGAGGCATACACCCTTTTGTTTTTTGGAAGTAAGTCTGTTAATAAAGATTCGGAAAGATGGAGTAATTTTTTCTGATTAATGTTTGGAAGGGAGAGTGTTCTGCTGAGATGACAAACTACTCTTGAGCCCATTAGCAAGAGGGGAAAAATATTAGAAAACAGCAACTTGTGAGAGGAGTTGGCTGGAGAGCATTCTGGTCTGCTGATATTAATGTTAAATCTTGAAATACCGCATGAATTCTAGGAGAATGAAAACATACGGCTTCTATTCCAATATTGTACAATGGAATCTAGGAAGAACCACGTAAACCCTCATCTCTGACTCCAGTTTTACAGGTTAGTGGAAGATACTCTTTCCCATAAGCTTTTGAAGATAATATGAAGTGAGGTCCAAGGGGAAGCATCATACTGACTTTAAAAGAGAAGAATTGGAAAGATTTCCCTTTTTTTGTCTTCCACGATCTTCTTGAAGGTATTGTTTTGGCTGTGGGCAGGGGTGATGAGCTTCCTGCGTCACTGCAGAGCACGGGGTGATACTGACTCAGATCAGCAGCTGCAGGTATCAGGTTCATTTGCTGCAGCGTGTTTCTGCAACTGCAGCGCAGCAGAGCACTCCCCGCTTGCTTCAGTCACCATGAGAGCATCTGGAACTGAGTTAAGTAGAGATGATACGCAACATGCTACTTCATCTTGTGTCACCAGCATAAGGGGTTCAGTAGCTACAACTGGCCTTCTCTAGACTTAGCTAGCGAACACATCCCATCCAGCCCCTTTAGCGCTCAGGAACAGTCCAGTAAACTCACCCAAATTTGAGATCACACACACTATGTGGCTGACAACAGGAAACCTGGTGTCAGCTCTGAGAACCCTTCCACAGCTTCGCTTGGCTGTAGGAGTTCCCGCACAGCAGCCCGCTCCACACTTACTCCTGTCCCATTTAGGAGCAGCAATTAGGGTGCATCCAAGAGCCTTGCCAGTCCTGGTGCATGGTGCCTCTGCTGAGCGTAAGGCAATATTTTCCTTCTTTAAAGCCGACTTAAAGGGAACAGACATTCATGAAGACAAAAAAAAATTATTTTTCTCTGACAATCCTTCAATAGGACAATGGCAGTCCTCAGGAAACCAGCCCCTCTGTCTTCATGGAAAGACAGGGTCCTTCTATGGGTGTCCTCACCCTACCCACAAGAAGCCATCCTGATGGACACTGCTGAATGGAAGTCTTTCAGATGGACGCTCCTAAATGAAAAGGTGACATCTGAGGACCCTCACAAGGGTCTTGATGGAGGCCAGGCTTTCACATGTGAATGGTGGTGGTGCAGTATTTGCTGCCCAGTATGACCATTACAGTTTTGAATGTCGCTTGTACGACTGGAGATATTTAAAAGCCACCAGGACGTGGACTCTATGGGGCCCTGCCTGAGCAGGGGGGTTGGACCAGATGATCTCCAGAGGTCCCTTCCAACCTCAACCATTCTGTGATTCTGTGAATCTGGATAGCTCGACCAAGTCACATGGCTAAAGAAGAAGTCTTCCTTTGTGGCAATGGAAAGGTGATTGTGCATGCTTTCTACTTTTTTGGTAGAAAAAGTATTAAAAAAACCATGGGGAAGTGCTCCTTAGAACAGTTTTACATGGCCAGCTTTAAATAATTACAACTTTACAGAAGAGCTTTCTAGAACCATCTTTATATTTGAGTGCCTCTTTTTTCTTTTGTTCCTACAGCAAGGCTTTGGTGCTTGGAAAGGGGGAAGGTGAGGCATGATGTGTTGGGAGGGGGAGTGAGCTACTGTAGTTCCTTGAATTTCAGCCACCTCGGCCTCAAATCTTAAAACCATGGTGGACTGCTTGAACCTTTTTCTTCTAATGTTATCTCTCATGCTCTTCTCACTTCTTTCATTCCCTGGCCCACGTAGAAGAAAGGGGATGTCATAGATCACTGCACAGAGCCAGGAGGCTGGTACATGAGAGAAACTTTGCTTTGCACAGTTGGTGTTCTTTGCCTGCTTGAGAAATAAAATGGACTTGGAGCCCAGAGAACCTTGTTCTAAAATTTTGTAAGCCACGAGTCTTTGAAAATGCTTCAAGTACATGCTGCCTGCATTTTAGACTGACACAGTGCTTTGGAGAATGTAACTCAAGGCTGTAAGAGCAGTGTTCCCATTAGGAAATATACATTATGTAATTTGTTCTTGAACTTTTGTCTTCAAAGAGTATTGAAAAGATTTCTTCCTATGTATCTGGTGCTGTGGGTACTAAAAGTCACAGACGATGCAGGCTTTTTTAAAGCGGAAACAAAACAAAGTGACTGATCACTGGTGGTCAGATCCCTTATACTGTCTGCAAAAGGGAATATATGTCCTGTGATTTAACTCCTGCCCAACTTAGCCAATAAACTTTATACCCTAAAGTTTCTAAAACTGTTCCTGCTATCTCCAAACCCAGTTCACCTCACCCTAAATAAATATCACTAAGAAGGAAAACTTTGGTTTTCAGTTTCTCATTTTGGAGAAACATGGGCTCTACAAGTAAGAGGGAGAAGAGAGGCAGGCATTTTAAAAGCCCATTTTTAGGCTCAGATAAGTCATTCCCCTCTGATTTTGCCTCTGATTAATTGCCTCAACGATGACCAGTGACTCATTCTACTTGTGCATGCCTGCGGTGTTCCTTGGGTGAATCCCTGAGTCATTTTCTATTACTGCCTGCCACCTTTTCTACATATCACACCCCTGTTCAGCAGCTGCATGTGCCTGTCTGGGCCAGCGATGAGTGGGCCACCCCTGCCATGAGTCTCATTTTATGAATTGTGTTAATTCCAGGTCAGAGAGAGGGACTGCCTGGGGGGACTCTTAATGGTGAATGTCTGTGAAGACGCTGGCTTGTTGAAAGCTGTAAGGGCAATTAACTATGTATCCTTACAGAAGTGGTTTTCTGAAACTCCTTAACCTCTACACTCCCGCTCCCCCCTCTGCTTTTCAGGCTGCTGCAAAGTTCAGCAATGTGCCTTCTCCTTCCCTGGCTGGGGAATTTGGTTCAGAACATGGATTGGGTATGTCCTGAAGTACAGAGAGGACTGGGTCGTCATAATTGTGTACCTTTAGGGTCGGAAGATGACGAATACCCCTGTGCTGCTACGGGGTGGAGAAAGTCACGCCTCAAACTCGTTTTCCAATGTTAAATTCCAATTTTTGTTTTTTTTTTTGTTGGGGTGTTGGTTTTTCGTGTTTTTTTTGGGGGTTGGGGTTTTTTTTTGTTGTTTGTTTGATTGGTTGGTTGGGTTTTTTTCTCCCTCTTCACCCAGGGAGCAAACACTTCCC
>VYZV01030645.1:56300-72118 GCA_013401275.1 Pandion haliaetus | reverse complement strand
GGACGAGAGACTTTCTGCGGGCTCCCTGTTGCGTCGCCTGGTCCTGGGGGGAGGCAGCCCCAACATCACCCCCGCCCCCCCCACCAGTCTTCCCTGTGTGAGGTTACTCAACTGTGTGTACGAAAATAACTCATATGTCCCAGTTTATTATTTCTCCTAAGCGGATGAGAGGGTTGGAGGCTGATCAGAGCAGAGGAGTCTCCTGGTGAGTTCATTCTTCAAAAGCTTGGGTGGGCTGCTTCTCATTAGGGCTTGCTAGAGTGCCAAGAGAAAAGAGCATTTCTCTCTGGATTCATGTGCACGTTCCTCTACCGCTGTCCTGGAGCTGCTACAGCTGCTCGTCTCTTGGGATTCGCCAGACACAGCAAACCCTGTGCTGTTTAGACTGCATGGGGTGCTGGCAGCTGGAGGTGGAGGGCTCGGAGCAGCGTGAGATCCCAGCTGTGCCCAGCTGCCACGGGCACGGCCCCCATCTCTCCTGCAGTGCCTAGGTGCGGGCACACGCTCCATTCACAGACCCCGGAACAGATCAAAGAACAACTGAAAAGTCCGGGGGGGGGATGGTGGTCCTAAAGAGCTTTGTTTCTCCCCACCCGAAAAAACCCAAGCCAAAACCCCAAAAATCAAGAAACGTCTGGAGTCAACAGGCTTAATTTAACAATGGTGGTTTAAAACTGCAGCGAGCCGTGCTATGGGATGGGATGCCACCAGAACTGCTCGCTGCCCTGTCGTCCTTGCTGGTTGCTCCAGGGTTGCAGTGTATTTCCTCGGGCCAGCTGATGAGCATTGCTAACGGTGGTGGGCACGTGCAAGACCAGGCTAATGAAGCAGTCCTCCACCAGAAAACCTTGCTGCTGACTGCAGTGTGTAAGGACTCTTTCTAGTTCTGCTGCTTGCTGCCTAGCTGAATCAATAAAATAACTTGCATCTAACGGCAAACGCTGATATGCCTTTCCAACCAGGGTGTTGGAAAGGTGTTGCACTTTGAACCCCTTGGAAATGGGATACCGGAGGATGGGGCAGGAGGGAGCAATGGGTTTTGCAGGGGGGAAGCCCCAAAGTCTGGTTTTAGTGACTTGCTTTGAAGGCTCATTGCCAATTGTGAGATATTTTTGCACTGTTGCTTCTGTAATGACTATTTAACTAGTTTTGCTCACTAATGATCATGATGATTGCAGTGCACAGAGTGAAACATTTAAATGTGACGTGGCAGAGGAGAATTTGCCTAACTGCATCAGTGGCTCTGAAAATGTCCAAAAGGGCACCTTGCTCACGGCCACACCACCTGCACCAACTCCGCCATCTTCTTTGGGTCTCGGTACGCCCTGTTGGACTCGGTACCCATCCTACATCCCTAGGCTCTGCTGTCCCAAGCCGGTACATCAGCAAGTCCCACTGATGGCTGCCACTGCACCAGCCAGGCTGCCGAACATTTCTACCTATTGAGCTTTGGGGTCATCAGCTGTTAGGGTTTAAAATTTGATATATTTTTTTTTTTTAAGTTCCTGAATAAGTCCCTTGAAAATGCTTTGGTATACTACTGCAACAGAGTTAAGTTCAAAGAGATGCTCAAGCGCAAACAAAGCTACTGAGACAGATTTTGGAGCATTTCCCTTTAATGTAACTATTTCATTGGGGTCTGCCTAAAGAAGTTATCCTACCATTACCATAAAATATGTTTGCATTTTTGAAATGCTCTTGTCTGGTCTTACAACAGAGCAGCTCTTCTGCTTAGTGTCTTTCTTAGGGCTCTGGACTTACAGAAGTTCCTGTTCAGTGTTACCGTTCTGACCACACTGTTGACCACCAGCTGGTCTCGGCTCAGTAACATCTTACCAAGTTCACATTTCATACTGACTGTGTGTTTGAGCTTCTAGATACATTTTCATAACAAATCAGAGAACCTCGTGTTCCTGAACTGTCGTACTGTCCAGCCACCTTTGGAAGAGCCCTCTGAAGTACGCTGGGACCAGAAAAGGGGGATTGCCCCTGCCCCACAATGCAGAGCGTTTTCAGGGAGTGAGTGTTTCAGCTATGCCCAGCAGTTTCCCGTCCGTTTTCTCCTCCTTGCAGACTCAAAGGGTCTGATGGGCTGGTCTGATTAGGCTTTACTTACCGATGGTGGCTGATTCAAGTGACGTCAGGGTCTGAGGTTTCCTTCTCCACTCTTCTGTGCTGGGGTGAGAGAGCTTGCCAGGCTGGTTCAGTGACTCTTTTTTGGGATCTCCTGTTACTGGCTCATCTCTGGGTCCTTGCAGCTTACTTAGGAGGTGGCCCAAAGGCTTTTAGGAACTCCCGAATCTGCATAGGATGTATGCAACTCTGAGGGCAGAGTTTGGTTACACTTAGCCTGTGATTGCTGCTGGCTGCTACGGAGAAGAGTAAGTTCATTTGCTATGGATCCACCTGCCCCAAAGTGCACTTTTGCTTGCACGCTTTTGCCATTTCCCTAGCGTTTGATCCAGCAGGCACAGCGCGGCTCACTGCTCCGGTAGAAACCCAATGCAGCAAGATCCAATGAAGAGGATGCCGATGGATTGGTGAGCCAGAGAACCAGCAGAGCTAAGAAACGCCAGCCAGGCATTTCCTTTACCGCCACTACTAATTCAGTCAAGGGCTCACGGTGTGCCTTCCCTGTTCTTGTGATAAAGTTCGTTAGTGTTACTCCTCAATATGCAAAGCCACCTTTGAAATGCCCTTTCTGGGCAGACAGGGTAACATCTTACTTGCGAATAAGCAAACCTGTTCAGATGATGCAAACACGGCTTTTCCTGCCAAACTATTAGCAACGCCCAAGTGTGTCCAAGCTGTTAGAGCAGCCAGCTGCTGTTATTAACCTTTTAAACCATGCGAGTTACGAGCTCCTTATTGTGCAAGCATTCTGGCGAGAACGAGAAAGAGGGTTTGCAACCAACTCTTTCTAGGAAATAAGCATGGTAAACCAACGGACAACACTAGGCATGTTCTGTGGGATGGTATGCAGAACACTCACATACTGATACATCTGTCTGGTTTCGTGCAGCGTTGCTTTATGGTAGGTGTGACTTTGTTACGGTGTCATGCTAGAAACCAAAGTGGTCCTACAAACAACACTCAATGGTGAATGATCCTGTTGATAAAGTAGCTCTACAGCCACATTTGAAACTTCACCTCCATCCTTTTCTTCAAGCAGAAAGCCAGATTACAGCCCAGTTGCACTGACCACGAAGGAGACAGTGTATCCATGTGCCAGGTAAGAACTGCAGCTTGGGTAGCAGCTCAGGTTTGTGGTAAGCGTAAGGACTGTCCCACCCAAAGCGTTCCCCAGTCACACCCAGGAATCCCTCTCCTGAAGGTACCAGGCACACAGGTTTTTATGGGGAAAAGATGCACAACACAGGAGATCTAATGCTCTACGACACACCACACAACTGGTCCCAGCAGAGGTGCCGAGTACGTCACTCCAGGGCTTCATTAAAAGATCAACAATTAAATCAGTCGTTCTCCTTATCAAACACTTAAAAATGGCTTTTGCTTTCTAAAAAAAACCAACCCAACAAACCCAACACAGCATAAGCAAAATGATCATGCTGAGCCTTTCTTCTGAGTGTTTGCTATTCATGTCCATTCCCAGTGAGTTACAGGACCTTCCCAAAGGACTGAGATTAAGGCCATCACATTTACCCACAGCCTCCTTAATGGGTGATCCGAGAATCACGTATGCAGATAGCAATTCAGCTGCAGGTACCAGGCAGAGATGAATCAGGACTACGCTGACTAACGTAGACACGATGCAGACTTGGTGTGTATGCTGGCTTGGGTCTCTGGTCCAGGTACAGTCTCTCCAGCCCATCTCCCCAGGACCTGTCTCAGCTACTCACGCCATTACTGACTCCCTGGCTACAAAGCCAGATCCCACTGCAAAAAACCAGTTCCACTCAGAAGCATCAGTATTACAGGAGGACACTGAACTGTTGCTCAGTGTCTCAGGCGGTCCTCCTTCCACAGCACAGGGATGGGCATTTAACAACCTTCCTCCCTACCCCTCACAAAAGGAAGAATAAACTCATCCAGTACATGGGAGGAGTGAATGAGAAGATGCTCTGCTGCCTACATCTTTCCTGGGGTAAGGGCTTCTTCTCATAACCTTTTGGTGAAAGTGTTGAGCACATGATACATTGAGTTTTGCTGCTCATGTGCTAACCACACTGTAATCACAAGCAGTCCTGCCTCATCTGGAAGAGGAATCTGGTTTTCAAGGGAAGCACAGCTGAGAAAAGCTTCAAACAGGATCTGATTAGCCAATTAAAAACAGATGTTGTGCTGGCAGACAGGCTGCTGTGGATCATCTGATACAATCCCCTTCCCCTCGTTTTTGTACATAATGTCCTTCCAAGCAAAGCCACCTCCCCCATAGCTATGTCTAAATTGCATTAGGAATCTTGGCATTTTTTCAGTTATACTTGTTGTGAATGGTTTTGCCATTTAAAATATTTCAGAGGGATTGTAGAATCCAGTATTTGACTGCTTATCAGAAATCCACCTGGTATTCAAAGGAGGCAGAGGCCATGCTGCAGAGAGCTTGGGGCTGTAGCATTTTAATCTTTGCAGTCCTTAACCTTTACACAGCACTTTCCCCGCTTCTCCTGGAGGAGAGAGCTCCATCGACTCCGGGACCAGAGAAGGAACACCCTCCCCACCATGCCACGCGCTTTGCTTTAGTTTTAAGCGTGTGAGCTAAGAGGGCTCTGTATCCCAACGCTGAGGCATAAAACATCTTTCTCTCATTCTACTTGGGATGGAAACAGCACCTTGCAGCAGGTTCGCTCGCCTCTCGCTGCTCCAGTACGGCTCAGGGCTGCTTTAGCTCATCCACATCCTCACCTTAGCCTAGTGCAGAGACTGCATGGTACTAGTCTATGTACTCAGTTGTTTATCCCTCTAGCTCAGGACTGATTCCCTTCCCATGGGAGACTGAAGAAAATCCAGTGGGCCAGTTGCCTTAGGAGTACAGGCTAGGTATTGGTGTTAGTCCTCCTTGGCACTGGAGGATCACAAATTGAGTTGTTCCAGGTAGACTACTTCTTACCCTCTTCCCCAAACACAGCTGAAACACCTCCCTGACTCTCCCAAGACTGCACTTGCTAACAGAAGTCACTCGGATCAGTTCCTATTTAGCCAGAATCAACATATTCAAGAATTTCTGTAACAGACTTAGAGGTGCAAACAAGTTTCAGATTGGGACTATCCATTTGGTTGCTTGGTCACAGATGTAACAGGAGACTCATCCCCGGAGAGGCCAAGGGAAGGGGATAAACTGAAAAACAAGAGCAAAAGAGATTGACAAAGCAGAAGGGTTGATACCAGCTTGTTGAATAGCAGAACCATCTAAATTAATGTCACATGGAATGTCTGGTCTCAGCAGGGGGATGCCAATTGTCTGCAGCACTACAGCTACAGAAGTGCTCAGGGACAGACCAGGGAGAAGGTCTCATTCAGCACAAAGCTGAGGCAACAGAGGCATATGCGATAGGAAAAAAAAAAAAAATCAGGGTTTTAGGCTACTGCTGGGGAAGAGAAGATGCCAGAGAAACTCAGCAGCTCTGTCTTCATTCTAGGATCTTGTAAGCAGGAGAGCACAGGAAAAGAGCAGCTCAGCTTCAAGTATACATGGCAAATCCATACCAGCTCAATGGCCTGTAGAAAGCTAACATTCTGTCTTTGCCTACAACTTTTTGCCACTTCCTACTGTTGTCGCATCCAGTTAAGAAACAAGTACAAAACACAACAGGAGCAGCAGCCACCAGGTACTTTACTTTTCACTGCCTTGGCAATTGCTTCAAACTCTGGCTTGGCCAAACTACAACAGGTAAGCCAAGATACTTTGAGTCACCTGTCCATGGTCAGACATCAGCTTGACAGACTCCAGCTTTTACGACATCTAATCGCAGTGTCAGCAAGGGAATATAGGATGCTTTCAGAAGAAGCATGGCTAATGAGTGCCTAAGCACCACATCCGAGTTACACTGACAACGATGTCACTCTACTGTCAACATCACACAGGGCGTTACAGTGGTAATAACAACACTCACAATTACACTAATGGACTTCTCTGCAGAGACTCCCCTTTTTGAGCCTGCAGATGGTGTGAAATAGCCTTAAGCAAGGCAATAAATCCTTCATCAGAACTTTTAATTCTGCAGTGACTGCACTGGGTAGGGGTGTTAAAATGCACAGCTACGACATACACGGACTGCCTCCCTAGCCTCTTCCAGAGAAAAGCATTGTATCCACCCTCAACTAGGGCATGCCAGCGTTTATCTCAGCCAAGCCAAATGCAGTTCAGCTAGTTTAATGCATTTTTTTTTGTGTACTAGAATTAAACAATTAAACACTTTAATAGCAATGAATATCCTGAGCACTTCAATAATTTGGTTTTTTTTTTTTTCACTGGCATGTTACATTTAAAAACCTCCATTATACAATTTATTTTTTTTATCGCCACAACTCCAGACTCACTGGAAAATGCAGAATCTTTGCAGCACAATGCAGGTCTGTCTTGCCACTGAGATCTGCAAGACTTGGGTGAAAAAAAACAGAAAAATAAAGCAAAGTCTTTCAAGGGAAAAATATACACAATAAGATGCACAGTGCCAAGATCTCCTTTTTGCTTTGCAAATGCTCTGGAGGCACATTCGCACTTCACTGCGCCAAGTCATTTCTTAAAATGACTGGACTAGGGTTTGAAAAACGTGCAGACTGAGTCCTAAGAAGAACTGTTTAGGTTTTATGACTCTGAGCCATCTGTGAGCTAAAGGGACAGAAACCACCTAAAAACTATGAAGCCGAGAATTCGGTTTTCACAACATGCTCTGAATCACCTTTAATCTGCCTATTAATTGGACACTGGCTGTTCTGCAACAGCCCCACTGAAAATGCCACGGGTGTGAAAAACAGCAGATGGTTAGTGGGGGTGGAAAGCTATACGAATCGTTAGAGAAGCATGGAAAATTCATTGCTGGCTATAAAAGTCACTAGACAAGGGCAGCTGTAAACAGCTAGGTGAAAAGAGGAGGTAGGGACACGTGGTAGCTGCTCTGTATAGACTGTGGCTATTTCCTTCTGAAAAAACCAGAAAAGTGCTGAAAGAATCACATGTGAATTGACCATAAGGTGCAACACTCCCAAGTATTAGCACCAAGGTGGTTTTCCATTGTGCCACAGTCTCCATGTTTTAGAAGCACCTTGGATCTGATAATGGAATCACGTAAGGACACTGGGGGACACTGAAAAAGCAAACCCACTTGCTTTTTATATGTTGTATGTGCCTGACTGTTAAACGCCAGCCAAGTGATTATCTTAATCTGTAAGTGACTGTCCTGGGTTCAGCTGGGATAGGGTTAATTTTCACAGAAGCCTGGTAGGGGGCACAGCCGGAACACCTGACCTGAGCTAGCCAAGGAGCTATTCCATACCATGTGACATCATGCTCAGTATATAAAGGAGGAGGGGCTGGTAGGGCGCTGGCTTTTTTGGCTCTGGGTGTCGGGTTCTGGGTGGTGAGCAGTTACACTGTGTATCACTCGGGTTTTGTACGTTCTTTTATTAGTACCATTGTTGTTGTTGTAAATCCTCTCCTTGTTTTGTCCCAGTAAACTGTCCTTATCTCAGCCCACAAGGTTTCGGGTTTTTTTTCCTTTTCTTTCTCCTTCCTGATTCCCCTCCCCATCCCACCGGAGGGGTGAGCGAGCGGCTTCGTGGTGCTTTGTTACTGACTGAGCTGACCTGAAACCACGACAGTGACATACCAACATGTGGAGGATAAACACAACATTAAGCCAGGAGGCCAAGGTAGGAAAGAAAGGAAACTCAGTATGGCCCATCTTTCACTGCACTTCTAACTTACAACAGCCCAAACTCTCAGACTGCAAACACAAATTGTGACATGCAATTAGATGACCAAGAGAGGATTTTTTCCTGTTTACCCCAACAATTTGCAGCATCTTTAAACAGGAGAGAGATATCTCTTTCCAATCAACTCCGTGGGCCTGAATAACAACCTTCTAAGATATCTCACGATGACTTTTGCTCATGCTTAAAAAAGGTAATTATTGCAGAAGTGGCAGAACAAGCAAAACTGAAGTTTGATAAAGAGAGAGTAGCAGACACAAGTCAGGGCAGGAGAGCAGCTAGAATGAAAACATGAAAGTTGTACCATCGTTTTCATATTCAGTACTGTTATGACAATTCTTCCTACCAGGGATTCCATCCATTCTGATTATGTTTTAGAAGGGAGCCTTCTCCCTCCTCTTTCAGCTTTTCATTGGCAGGCTGAAAAACTTTTCACCTCCAGTTCCATAAGTACTCTGTGGCTGGCTCTCTTACATGTATCGCATCTGTCAAAAATCAGCGAGCGTCAGTGTAATGGGAAATAAGAGACACCAATATCTCTAAGAAACAATCTCTGCCACCAGAGGTTGGGGTTGGAGTCACCATTTCCCCCTCCCCTCCATACATACTTCAGGCAGATGGCATTCATTTATCACACAAACACATCTGGCCATGTCAAAGGAGAACATAAACAACTATAGTTAGAGAAAAGAAACCGCAAATGCTTTTCAATTTTATTCTTACTGGGAGGGTAGTGGCATCCTGACATGTCACATCATCCAATGAAAACTGACAGGGAGTTTATCAAGGCTCCTAGCTCACCTAGCATTTATGGTACTAAGTCTTGCAGTAATCTTGGCTTGGCTGTAGTGCTTTGTTCAGCCTGCAGACACAGCATTCCCAATTGCAGATAGTTTTGCTGGGTCAAGACCAAAGTAATCAGCACTAACGGAAAGGGGAAGTAATCAGATGTGAGTTACAGAGACCCTATGTGTCAGGCTGGTACTGCACAATATTTGTACAGACTTGTCAGAAACAGGTATTACAAATGGAGCTGGAAAATGGTTAATAGTTAAAAACATGATCAAGTGCTTTTGATGGATTTCCCAGAAAAGAGAAAGTTTGTTCAGAAATAAATGTAACAGCTTCAAAAAAAAAAAAACCCAACCAAACAAAGTAAAATGCACCTAGTGATCTTTAAATCAACTTTTCCATTGGATAAATATATTTGAAATAGTTGTACAGTTCACAGTGGCATAAAGTTCTGATTGCTTGAGTGCTTGAAAATATCTCATCAGTAAAAAAATACCAGAGCTGGGGGAGGAAAACCCTGTCTCTGAATTCCGTACATGGGCAAATGCACAGATTTTGGCAGGCATCAGGTCATTGGATCCATGGGAAACCAGCAGCATCGCAGGACTGCAGATCACAAGTCAGGGGATGGAGGATAAGAAGAATAGTAAGGCCCATTTTCCTACAATGAGAACACAATGAGCAGTTCAACAAAAGTCTTCTCCAATACACCTTGGTGCAATGAATGATGACACAGAGGCAGAAATAAAAGGGTACTCCTGGCTTCATCTTCCACGATACAGTGACTGCCACAGTTCACCCAGGAGAGGACTGTGCTGGTTAATCAGGCAAAAATAGGCCTTGGTTTTGCCTCTGTTTTAAGCAAAAACTGCAGGTTAAAATTTTGCCATTAAGCCAAAGCTATGATGCAAGGAAACCACAAATACTAGCACAGCCAGTCACTCAAGACAAAGTTGCTTACGCAGACACACAGCTCTGGCTATTACTTTGTAGTTACAGCACATCCTCTTTGGAATGATTTGGCCGATGCAAGCCACATTCATTCCACCATTTGGTTAGAGACCTGGGATGGAGAAAGAAAGAGGAGGAGGGACCAACACAAAGGCAAGGCACACGTTTCCATTTTTCCCCACCGCTTCCCTCCCCTCACCACCCCCTCTGTTTCCTGTGTGGGACAGGTAGGATGAAGCACAGTATTTCTTTTTGCAGTCAGCGTAAGTTATATAGCAGGTTATATAACACGAATTTTATCTTAGTGTGCTATGTTACAGTTCTTGGCTGAAGAAAGGTAGTCTGCCTTTTATGCACATAGGAGACTGCTCTATTGGGAAAAGAATCTGCTTCTTAGCCAAGCCCTTTACTTGGACTGATGTAGGAAAAAAAAATAATTTTTAATCATTACTCACAGCAGAACAACTAGACTCTCCAGGAACCCTCCCTTCCTTCTCCCCATTCTTAAGATGTGGAAGTCAGCCCCTTTAAAACTCTTGCAGAGCAGAATGGGAGAAGCACAAGAGCTACACTTAGGTGCAAAGACTCATGCTTGCCACATGCAATCACTTACCCTGGCATCATACTCAAGGACAAAAGGGGGGAGATCAATCTGTTCTGGGGGTATGGCTGTGAATAACTGCTGAAGGCTTTCCACATAGTGGATTTTGTCCTTTAGCCCTGAGACTGTAAAGGTTGTGAAAAACCATGCTGAGACCTGAAAATAAACCCCAACAAAAACAAATTAAGATGGTGCTGTTTCAAAACCTTCAAGTTCAATGTAATACTCCATAGTTAAACAGGCTTGAGTTAAACTTGAAACACTAATACCATGGCAATAACACAACAAGGTCAGGAAGTACACACCACTGACTGCTAGCAAGCACTGTCTTGAGAGCTTTCAAGCTACTGTCTTCTGACTCTACACTCAGTCCTCCCCAGCTGCCAGTTTAAGGTCCCTTTCTACTGTATGAGAGTGACAGCTATTCTGCTATTTGTCTTCAAAAAAATCATCAGTACAGCGACACATTTTCACTTCCTGATTAGCCAGCTCGGAACATGACCTATTTGACTCTATATCCGACAGAAGCATTGTCAATACTTTGCCTTCAACTTTTCACAGAAAAGGCAATTTGAGGGAGAGAGAGAGACATTCAGCTGTTCAAGGGTTCTACTGAAATCTCCTCTTTGCTTTGGGTTGATTGAGTGAGTGTGTCCTTCTGTTTTACCACATTTCTTATCAAAGCCTTATCAACTTATTCTGTAAGATTTTACTTTAAGTATTCACACCTCTGTCTCTTTTGGATGTAAACAGGATAAGGAATTTTTGACTTGCAAAGTCCAGTAAGATACCATTGCTACTTCTACAAGTTATTAAACATTCCTGTTTAGACTGACTGCACAAGCTTTTACTTTTCAACCCACCTTCTTCAAAATTAAGTACTACGTTACTTTTTGTTTATTTCTTATCTAGCCTTTCCCTGGCAGACCAAAGGGAAAGAAAGAAAACCTACTGTTCTACAGCTCACAAATGCTCATGTTAGGGACCACTCACATGGTCCTGGGCTACCAGCTCTTGCTGACCCTGCTTGAGCAGGGGCGTTGGGCCAGATAACCTCCAGAGGTCCCTTCCAACCTCAACCGTTCTGTGATTCTGTTTGGTAGTTGTACTTTGACTGCAGTAAGTTAACAGAAGAGAAGCAACACCACAAGAAAAGCCTTGAGGGAAGGGGGAGTTTCTAATAAAAGTAAAACATCAGGTCAATAAAAATGATCTGCCCAAATACAACATTTAAAGAAAAAGTTGATGTCTAAAAACTGTCCTGGAATAACTATGCTGCCTCCTCAAAACAGCATATTTTCATGAGAAAGGAACAACGAAAAAGAAAAAGTTAAAAGAACAGGACAGAACATTTAAAATTGGTTCATTATTTTAAGGGCAGAATTAGAGATTTATGTTAGCAGAGAGCAGGCAGACAGGTTATTACCGGCATCCATTATTTACTCTATTTTTCTAGCAATATCTCTTATGAGTGACACTGGATGACAGTTTAATGAGTGAAAAACACCTCCTCAATCCTGTGCTAAAGTAGCATGCATTCCAAGGTGTATTATGAATGACAATGATTAAACATAATTGCTAAGGATTTTTAATATATAAAAGCCTAATAGGGAATACTTTTGCAGCCATCATGAAAACTGGTATCAGGAAAAGCAATTCCGCCCTCTCCCCCCGCCCCCAGTATACAAGCCATTGCAGTTTGCCACATCTTATCCAGTGACACAGAAAAAAGGAGGGGGGGCAGAAATGTTTCTAGAGAATTTTTCTATTATCTCCATTCTCAATAATCACAGCTTATAGAAACAGTAACATGACAGCAGCCATTTCCTTATCGGTAAGAGGATGTAGAACTTTAAATTAAACCAAATCCCTGTTAATGCACTGAAAGCAGAGTAAGTTATACCAGAGCAGTCAAAAAAAGTTAAAAGTCTAGACATCTGCTGAAGTTTTCCTTCATTTTTCTTGTCCTGCAGTTCTGAATCTGAATAAAAGGCTATCAAAGTCACTCTGCCAAGCTAGAAAACCACAGGGTTAAAATATCAGATGTCTTTCCCTAAAAAACCCAGCACAACACAGAAAAAGCGTGTCTCCAATCTCTTAAGTGGGTCATACTCCAAAGAGAAACTAAGATCTGGGAAATTTTATTACAATTGGAAGGATCTTGTGTAGAAAAAGCCGTAAGTGATTTGCAACAACCTTTACATGGCATCTGATCTCCAAAAACTGCTTTTATGGCTGTTACAGAAAAACAAGACAAAAATTGTTCATGATAAATTCAAAGATTATGATGATTATGAATATCTAATTTGAGTATTCAGGTATGTTTCAGTTTTGAAACATTCTTGATTCACTGCCAAGTTACTAAATTTACAAAAACGGAATTTCTCTGGGTGAGATTTCCAGATCCAGCCACTGATGCTTCAACTCAGAACACAAGCTCTTAACATCTTCGTTTGCAGAGCTCTCAGGAGAGGGGAGCCAGGAGGATTCACACAAAAATGCACCAAAGAGCCCTTTATTTATATATCGGCAGCTACAGCACTAACAAGCAGAAATACATTTACATGGAGGAACTTGTGATAGCACTTCAAGCGCCTGGTGGTGAAATGTTTACACAGGAAGAGTTGCTGCCAGCCTAAAAAACTCCTGTTGCCTATGCTGCGATTTCATCACAAGAACGGTTACATTTCAGCAGCACAAAAGAATCAAGCTCTTCACAAGAACACTCGCATCAAAGCATGAAGGAAGCCAGGATCAGGGTACAAAAATGGATTGTGCAGTGACACACCCTGCTTCAGTTACTCTGTTTTAGGGTAACTGCTGAACCCTTCATACCAAAACCCAGGTATTCTAGACAGGCAATTACCCTCAAAATATACATAATTTAAACCAGTTTCATATCTAGAAACCCAACAAAGAATCATGGTTAGCACCATAAAGTACATTGAGAATTATGCTTGTTTTCTAGGGGCATGTGAGTTTTTAAGAGAAAAATGATGAAAAGCCTCTTTGTTCCTTTTAGCCCAGAAATAAGCAAAGCAACTCTAACAGATGGCAGCCATCCACTGTGCCAGGATTCAATACTGCTGTAAAATGGACAATTTATATCACAGGTTTAAGAATGGGATATATGTACAAGGGTGATGTGTTTGAGAAGCTGCGTGAATGCACAAGCCTTCTTCCTGCATTTGAGACACAGTATTTTCCACTACTTCTAGGAAAGGAAGTCAATGCTCCAAATAGGAAGATGAATGTGCCAAAACATTTTTGAAGATATTTGAAGCTTCTGAGCTAGCAACCTTCTGTGGGGACAACAGCCCTGAAATAGCCAAAAAAGGAGGGGAGAGAAAAATCATTTGTTCTTAGCAGCCACCTTCTCCACCACGACTTTCTGCTGCATATTGCCCATAATGTTTCGTAACCCAACAGCCTCTGCAACAGCCAGCAGCAATCCCACTTGCCCTTCAGTTAGGAAAAAGACTTGGCAGAAAGACATGGACACACATCCTCTTTTGCCTCCAGTTGTGCTGCTAGAACAGGATACAAACCAATTCATTTCCAGCAAGAGAACTCTACGTCTCTCACCCTCCCTGCTTCCCACTAACTATCCACTTGCCGCACAGATTTGTCGAGTCCTACTGCAGTTCCCAAAGGGACAGAGAACATGGCAATAGACTGGTGAACACGAGTTCTCATCCTCCAACAAAAAAAATGTTTCTAAACCAAATAGAGATGTATGGGAAGACAGGAGGGGAATAAAGTGCTGCTGAGAATCTAAAACACTAGTACTTCTAGCTTTGAGTTTTCCACTCAACTTTGTGACCTTAGTAATGTTCTATGCCAGCTCCTACACTTTCAGGAGCAGAGCTGGAAACTCTAATTCTAGCACTCAGACCTCAGATCTGTACCCTGTCGGAATAATTAATATCGTGACAGAAACTGGAAGGTGGGAAGCCTCAGTCTCATGTACCTAAAACCAAGGAAGCTCTAAGTCTCATGGCGTCCCAGCTGTGCACATGCAAAGAAAGGACTCTAGATATCTAGCAAAGAAATTCTTGCTGAACATGTGCAAACAGATGTTTTTTCCAGGCATGTAATTTTCTTAAATATGATCAACGTCAGCAAAAAGCAGAATAAACACAGAGGTTAATCTGATGTGAACACGGAGGATCACATTTCTAACTGTTTTAATAGGACAAACAAAAATTCTAGGAAGGCCTGCTGCCAACAGTTCATCTGAAGTATTCATACCACTGCAATATAAGTAGTGTGTTTGAAGTACAGAAAGGAGCGAGCTCCATCTTCTGTTGTCCCACACAGATCATAGCCAAGGATAGTACCTTGCTGCTTGACGAGTTCAGTTTTTCATCTCCTGAAGGCTTAAGAGGATTTTTCTGTCACAAAGGCATTCTTCCCATCTTCTTTTGCTACTCTACATTCTAATTCTGACTAATCTCATTGCTGCTTGACACACTGCCCTCTGCCCTTACCAGGACAGCTCTTAAGTGATATGCAGCACACACACAATACCTCTTGTGGGGAAAGAAAACATGAAACATCCAGGAAATGAGCTTCACAAAACAGAATTCCAGGAGTTTTTGGTCATGGCTCATCACCCTGCCAACCAGACAGCAGGAAAAAGGACAAAATATTTCTCTTTGAAAGAAACAAGACCCAAAGCTTCCACCTCTCTCAAGAGCACATGCAAAGCAGGGCACAGACAGCTGCACTGCATTGGGATTCAGCTTATCACTAAGACTGGAAAGCTACAGCTAGATCAGAGATGGGGGATGAACTTCAAGTTCTGAAATCCAGAAGACATGGCCTAATTTTGGAGGTTTTCTATATACCTCCATGTTCCTTGTACTACAGTCTTACAGGCTACCCCGCCAACACCCAAAACATGCTTTTCTTTTGTACTATTTACCTTACCTTTGAACGAAATGTTGGGTGGACAAAATACAGAGCCTTCAAGTTCCTCTTGTACCTGGTTCAGATAAAGAAAAAATTCTTTAAAAGTGACTTCTAATTAAGCTCACCTACACAACCCAACTGTCAAAACATAGATCATTTTGCTTAAGTGTCTGTGATGTAGTTTTATGAAGTTAGATCTAATGTAAGGGCAGATACCATAAAAGTAAATGTAAAGGGAAAAACACAAACCCCAAACGCAGAATGATTATTCTTCACATAGACTGCAGGCTATGATGTCTTTTTTATGTGGACAGTGAAAGTTATGGACAAATTATGACTGCCAAAGTCATACGCAAGCCTCTTTCCNTTTTTTTTTTTTTTTTTTTTTGTGTTATTTATTTAGGTCTTTGTCCCAGCAAAACTCTGTCACAAATAAATGGGAAACCAGATACAGGGAATGACAAACATTTGCACAGCACAGAGGGAGACCAGAAGGGGTTCTTTTCCTATTGACACTCACTTGGCATCAACAACATCATACAGTTTCTTCAAGAAATTAGAGTCTAGTTGATTGTAATCATTTGTGAGTGTATGGAAGTATACCAGAACATATTCCTTCACTGCAATATGATCCATGACGTGGATGAAATACAGAAGAGCCTGAGACAGA
>VYZV01030645.1:12966-37866 GCA_013401275.1 Pandion haliaetus | reverse complement strand
CCGGGGGGGGGGGGGGGGTTGTGAGCTGTAACTTTGAGGACTTTGCCACAGGTTTCCTCCTGTCAGATTCTGAAATCGCTGAAAGTGCTACAGTCCACTACAAAATGGTTTCAGGGTTTGCTTTACAGCCCCTAGAGTGGTGATTGCTGGCATGTTGTTTCAGTGATTTTTTTATCATTCTCAAGCTCTTGTGCAGTCTGTGGAAAAGCAGCTCTGTCCAATCAATAACTGAGAAAGCCCAAGCAAGAGAGGATGAGTCAGGAAGAAGCTTTCAGACTTTAAGCCCAAACAATGTTCCTTGCTCTCTGGCACTTCAAATGCAGGGGCAGAAATTTGGGCTTCTGAGTTCCAGGCCTCATTTTGCACCAGTTTCCTGTTTGATTAGGAGAAATTACTTCTCTTCTAGCTGCTGTCAGCCTTGTAAAATGGGGCTAATGACACCAGTAGTTGGTGCAGGAAGCTGAAAAATAAACTTCTAAAGTAGCAGAAGCGCTCAGCTGGAAGCTCAGTAGAAGAGCGGAGTATATTCTTTCTGCTGTGTATCTGACTTTGCCATGTCATTTATCAACATGATACATATTTTGTCTCCTAAAAATTGCAGGTTCTTATCCTTAAGGGTCTCAAGCAGCAGGTCAGTTGCCTCTGCCCCTCTCCAGACGGGTTGCACTTGGCTGTTGGGTATGAAGATGGGTCAATCCGTGTCTTCAGCCTCCTAAGTGGAGAAGCGAATATCACTTTCAATGGACACAAGGCCGCAGTTACAGCCCTCCAGTATGACCATCTGGGTGGCCGGCTGGTATCTGGCTCAAAGGTGAGGCTTGCACATCTGGAGGACAGCTGTTTCGTAGAGATGCTCCATGGAGAAGGCTGACCTGAACCAAAATGGTATTTTCAGTGGGCTGTGTGGCCTCTGCCTGTAGGCAGAGAATGGCAGTGAGAGGAGTTGGGGCTGCAAGACAGTGATGGAGTTGGGGAGCCCAGGGCTGGGAGACAAGCAGGGGCTGCAGGGCAGGAGTGGGGTACTAGTAGAGCTGTTAAAGTGAAGAACCTTGTGATGTCAGGAATAGCAAAAGCGACTCAAGCCGGGGCAGAGGTGCATTTATTGGTCTGAATGCACCTTTGGGGAAGGCATGTCACTCGCATTAATCATCCCTGACATTCAAATTCAGAGTGAGAAGGTGTGCTCTCAGGTAATCTTTTCAGTCTCATAGCAGAGGTAGACATTTTGCAGAGACAAATGCCAGTCCCTTGGAGACACTCTTGTCTGTTCCAGGATACAGATGTCATCGTGTGGGATGTCATCAATGAGAGCGGTCTGTACCGGCTGAGAGGACACAAGGATGCCGTCACTCAAGTCCTTTTCTTGAAGGAGAAGAACTTGTTGGTCACCAGGTGAGCCAGGTGAAGTGTAGTGGTCGATCAGGAAAGCAGCCATGGTTTTCCTTGCAATTTAGACATCCTAGGTGCTACAGCCATTTGTATTTTCCTTCTCGACTCATGATGATGATTAGAATACGATTTTGTCACGTCCACATATTTCTTAAGTCCAGTGCCTGGATCCAAATGCGGTAAGCAGAACTGAAATGGCTATCCTGAAAAGCAGTGTTTGGAAAAGGGTTTGACTTGCTGGTAAATATACCAACTTAGAATTATTGTAACAAGGAAGAGTGAGTTTATGTTCATTATATATGTAACTATTTTTGCTGTGTATCTTGAAGAATTAAGCAGAGTTACTTCTGTCTTTGTAATTCACACAGCAGTGTGACAGAAAAATTGCTTCCTAGTAAGCTGTAATTGTAGGAATAAATTAAAAGATGATAGATTTTTTTTGAGTTGGTTTTCAGTTATTCAGCATGAGCTGCTAGTTGACTGTATCCCTTTTATAATAAACACTTGACAGAAGATACTCTTGCTCAAATATCAGTCAATTTTTTATTTATTAATATGCTATCAATAGCTTAATAGAAAAGTGCATGCAACCACATCAGTGTAAAATTAGATCAAGTTTCTTGTGCTTTTTTTGTTGTTTCAAATGGAAAAAGTAGTATTTTGTTTGTTTGTTTGGTAGGTGATGCTTGTTTCTTAATACAATTTCAAGTCTTTGCAGGTCAACTCTAGAAATACTTGTTAATTCTCTCAGTAGCTAAATTGAGATAAAGAATTCATCTTTTTTTTTTTTTAACAGAGTAGAGATCTTATCCTGTTTTTCTGGAGATGCAAAGTTTTACTTCCTTACGTTAGATTGTTTTTTTTTTTTTTCCCAAGTAGCTAACTGCAGTCTTCTGTGTGCAGAATTTCATATCTCCAAATTACAAGTACCTTTGCATCCTACAAAATGAAAGAGATGGTTTACAGTAAATATCACTTGTAATCAGATTTTTTTTGGTCCTGAGGGAGCTTAGTAGTGGAACAAGTTTTATATTTTGATTTAGTTGAAACTTATTGAGGAAAATAGGCTCTAACAAAGTTACCAAAAAGTAAAGAAAGTATTAATTGTTGTAGGTTGTACTGAAAGAATCTGTATAAATGTTCAAATTACTTTTCTTGGATGCTTTTCTAGTACTAGGGGAGCATAACATAACCAGAAACATGTTTTCAAGGAGATCTAATCCTGTGGGGGCTTTGAAGGACTGAAACAGCTGTAATCCTCTCTTAGGAGGAGCAGCTCCAAATCACTGTTCAAAATGAAGGAATCTGCTTTTCTTGTAGCCTGGTCAGTGCACAGGCATGGCACAGGTTGCGAATGGGGAGGGTGGGTTTTAGAGGCAGCTTCAGAATTGATCAGTACTTTGCTCATAGTGTTCTCACCCTAAATAAGCGAGAAAGGAAGCTGTGTGACACGGGGGCTTGCAGCAGAATCCAGAGGAGGCAGCAGTTTTCAGTGACTTGCTAGATACCTTTTTTGCAGCACTTTTCTATTTCTGTACTTCATTCTTGCATAGCTTGCAAAATCCAGTATCTGAGCAGCTGCTCTGTGATGTGTTGTGGCATGCTTTGGATTTTTTTTGTATTTCTACCACTTTTCTAAGCGTGTGAGCTCTGGCAATCTTTCCTCATGTCTTGAGTTTTTCTTCTTTGTTCCAGTGGCAAAGACACATTGGTGAAATGGTGGGATCTGGACACCCAGCACTGCTTCAAAACTCTGGTTGGACACCGTACTGAGGTAAAGAGGATGTGTGGGGAGCTGTTGGGGTGGAGGGACTTTGCATTGCATGTTATGGCTCACTTTGTGCTTTCCCTGCTTTCAGGAGTTGTAGACTGTCACTGTGATACATTTTGCTTGTCATTAGGCTTTAGGGATGAGCAAATGAGAAACTTCCAAACTTTCCAGGAGCTGCAGTGGGTGACAATTCCAATACAGATGTCCCCAGAGGAGGTCCCAGCTAGATCCAGTGTCTTCTTGGTTGCCGTTTAAATAAATCAAAGATACTCTGCTGTTGTTATGATAGTTAAAGGAGCCATAAGCCAGTTCCTCACACTGTGCCTCTGGACAGGTTTGGGGGATGGCTTTGATAGCTGAAGAGAAGCGTCTGATCACTGGGAGCGCTGACAGTGAGCTGAGGGTGTGGGATATCACGTACATCCAGGAGGTAAGATATTCCCTCTGTAACCCCCGACAGTCTTGCCCAGCTGCTTGTCTTTGGACTAAGGTGGGACTGGAACATGTTAAATGTGATTGATGTTCTGGGAAACAGAGCCAAAACAATGTCTTTGCTGTCTGAGGGGTCCAGAAGCTGCTCTTGGGATAGACTTTGCTGCTTTCTGTGTTTTGAGCTTTCAAGTGAAGCTGTGAGTGCTTCCAGAACAAGATTTCCAGAGTGTGTCAGATCTTTCTGCCTTCTGGCTAGAGAAGACAGTCTTGTGGATGGATGATAAGCAGGGCAGGACATGGAGAGTTTGGTGCCTACAGGCATGCTGTAGGCCACTCCTTTGTTGCAGTGTATGCTAACCACTTGTTCCTCCAGGGAAATGAAGTGTGAGACAGAAACCAGAACACCATAGCTCTTGTGGTTTAAGGTACTCCATATGGGTTTTTTTTTTTGGTCTGTGAACAGGTAAAAGACCCCGATGAACCAGAATCCAAGAAAAACAAAGGGTCTTCACCTAGAGCAGAAGAAAACACTGAAGAGGATGAGACCCTAGAGTTGGATGAGCAACCTGAGGAAGTAAGCTCAGTTCTCCATGCTGTCTTTGGGATGGTGTATCTAACCCCATTTGCATGGTGCTGCTTGCAGAGCCAGCAGGAGTTTTGGAGTCGCTCACACATTGCTTCTCTGTATTGGGTTTATACCCCAAGTGTCATATTTAGCCCGTTAGGGAAAGTGTGGTAATTCTTGTCTTGCTTCTTAATGTCTTCCTCAGCAGCAGTTGCTGCCTCAGCTACCTGCAAAACTTCAGCAGAAGTGTGTGTGCCAAAACACATACACATGTTATTCTCCACTGAAAGCTTTTCCTTTGCCTTATGTTTGGGGAGGACTAGCAAATTTTTAAAGTTTGACAGTGCTAACAAAGCTCTTTCATCAAACAATATGGGAATAAAATAGTTAGTAGCTGGTAGGCAGCTGCTGAGTTCAGTGCTGATGCTCAGCTTTACAGGTCAGTAGCAGAAGCTGAGAGGTCAGAGATGCACCATAATGAAATACGGTGTGAGATTTGATTGCAGAAAGTCGTTCCCACTTGTGCTGCTGGTGGAGACTTTACTGAATCTGTCTTTCTGGTGGAACTTTCTCCGGTCCTGCTCAGATTTCAGACTCCTTGTACTTATGGTAGATACTTGACCTTGTTAAATACTTTTCCAGCTTCCCCTCCAGAGTATTTCTCTCCCTTCAACCACCCGTTCAAGAGTCTCTGTTCTCACCTTCTCTGCCTCTTCTGACAGAGGAACTGAGCTCTGCTGCCTTTGTAGCATAAAAGTTCAGTTCTGTCTCTTAAATGGCTATGGTTTGCCAATAAAGTTAAGTTATTCTTCCACTGTGACTGTCAATGATTATTTTCATCTAACATGCAACAAAACATAAGGAGATAAGCCTGTAGCTCACACAAATGCTTGTTTTGCCCCTAGGTTATCCTTGCTAGCTGTTCTACCAGCACCCTGTAGGTCCATTTCCCCCTCTTCTCCTCTTGACTTCCCTTGCCAGTATGTTTCTGAGTTTGCTTGAGAAGATCACTTCACCCTTCAAACCAAAGTTCTTCTCCTTCTTTCCCTACAGCGCCTCGTGAAGTGCAGCAAAGTTGGATCCATCATGCGGGAAGGGAGAGACCGAATAGTTACTCTTGCCACAGACCAAACGGGCAAGATTTTGGCCTGCCATGTAAGTAATGGGGGGCTCTGCTACTGAGCTGTAGAGGAGGCTGTTAGAGATCTTGGGTAATTTCTGTAAGGGTCAGCCAGGGCTTTGCATGCCTTTGACTTTGTTTGCTCTGTCTCTAGGGAACAGATGCTGTTCTGGAAGTGTTCTCTGTCCTTTCTGAAGAGGAAGTCCAAAAGAAAGTGGAAAAGAAAATGAAGAAAGCAAAGAAAAAAGCCAAGTAGGCAGTGTTTTGGATGTATTTGGATGCTGTCTGTGTCTAGAGAACTGTTAGAGAAGCCCTTCAGCAGCATGACACAGTGGTTGAACTCCAAGCTACTGGTCATTCTGTCTGTGCTAGCTGTTGTATTTTTGGGGTCACTGTTCCTGTGCATCCTTGGTGCTTGTCTGAGCAACGCTGCTCCCAGTGACTAGGGAAATACTTTTCTTTGAGTCTTCCCATTGCAAAAACAGTTAATGTGTGCAAAGGAATGGACATAAAATGGGTTTTTCAGAGTTGCTCATTTCTACCTGACATTTATATTTATACTACTTGGTGCATCAAATACAGTCCTTGTTAGGATGTACAGGAATGAGAGTTTCATCTGAGAAGTCAGAGTGACTCTTGATACCTCATCTCCTGTTTTACAGCAGGCAGAGATACAGGTGAGAGCTTTCTTAATGTTTACTTTGTGTTAAGTGTCTCTGGGTATCCTGGCACTTAACAGGTGCCTCATAACAGCCCTGAGGGAGAGGTCTGGCTCCAGGGTAGAAACTGAAGCACAAGGCATGTAAATCTGAGATGCATTTTGGCAATGGCAGAGGACTTGTGGTGAGTGGTAGGAAATGAGCAGAAGCTGATCTGCCTCTCAAACACAGCTTTGTTGCCTGTTTTGTATCCCATCTTTCTAATGTGCCTTGTTCAAGTGCTTTGGCTCCAGAGGAGGTTGCCTTTTTTAAGACAGTTTCTCTCTTTAGTAGTCTGCATACCAGCATGAACTTAACTGTCTCACCCTGTTCTTAAATGTAGTTAGCACTGTTGGATAAGAGGGCGGTTGTTTTCAGCAGGCTAATTGGTTTCCTTATGTTATTCTCTGTGTCTGTGTTAGTTTGTGTTGGCTGTGCTGGGTGATTTGACTCTCCTCTATTATCTGACACTTCTAGACAGGACTCTGAAGAGGAGCCTGAAAGGAGTGTGGAGCTGAGCCTGCAGGAGGAGATTCAGCGGGTCACTAACATCAGAGCTTCTTCTAAAATCAAGTGAGTGGAAAGCCTGTTGTATAGACTGAGCTGTGGTTATGCAGCTACCTGGGAGCTCAATATAGGGTGAGGTAGAAGAACTTTCCCTCTCGACATCTTTTCAGCTTGGAGCTGGGGAGGGGCTTACCATGATCTCCTCCAGTGAGTCTGTTCACACCTCTTCCACAAGTGGTCCCTTTCTTGCACACTTCTGTGGCTTAGGGTGCACTTGTTTGTGGCATGCACTCTGCCTATATTCCTCTTCCCCAGTTTTTCTTGATGTTTGATCCCTCCTACATCTTGTCTTACTGCCCCTGTGTACCGCTCTGATTTTGTCTAATCAAACAGGTCATTTGACTTGATTCTCTCTCCAAAAGGAGAGCTGAAGATTGTACTGCTGCTCCAGAACAACATCATTGAGTCGTACAACCTGAACCTGTCAACACAAGTCCCGCAGGCTGTCCGTGTGTCCAAGATAACCATTGGGGGCCACCGCAGTGATGTCAGGACAGTGGCTTTTAGCTCTGACAATATTGCCATTCTCTCAGCAGCTGCAGAGTCTGTAAAGATTTGGAACAGGTACGCAGTCTGGTTGTGTCAGTCCCCTCTGCTCTATGTGTGTCAGTCTGCCAGAGCTCAGGGGTGCTGTGTTCAGAGAGGCAGTGGTGAGGAAGAAGGGACGATGGAGAAATATAAAATAGTGAATGAAGTAAAGGAAGTGAATAGAAAACTATTTGACTTCCGTATTATGGAAACTGAGAAGCTATAGAGCTAAAACTGCATAATTAACTCATGGAGTTTGATGCTGTAAAGCAGCACTGAGGGTAGGTTTAGTGGCAGGTATGGAACGACAAATCTCTAAACACAAAGGTCATACATAGCAGTCTGGTATAGACTATTTTGTTGGGTCTTTTTTCCTTTAACTAGCTACTGCCTGTTCTTTAGGTAACATGTGGGTTTCTTGGCAGCTTATCTGAAGGACCTAGTGTTGGACTGAGTAGGCTGCTGTTTTGATCTAGAGTGTTGTCCCAGTGTTTCCTGAGGGGTGCTGATTTCAAGCTCTGCTTGCCTTGAGCATGCTACCTTGTACTCCTCCCTCCTCTTCTGAATGACGGGGATTGCTGTTAGAGAGCAGGAGCTCTGTCCTTGCTCATAACAGCAGTAAGTCATGATGGTGGTCTATGTAATGGCATGTTTTTATGGAAAATGTTCTTAGCAGTAATGCTGCATAGCATTTGGGTCACAGGACGGTGGTGGTGTATCTTCTGGCCCCAGCTGAAAAGACAGCTGTGGGCAGAGGCCACTCTGGAGCATGTCTCACTTAGTGGGCCAGATTTTGTGTGCGGTAAGAGGTTTTGGGCTCTGCCTTTGTCCACAGATCGACCTTGCAGTGCATCCGGACAATGGACTGCGAGTATGCGCTCTGCTCACTCTTTGTCCCAGGAGATCGGCAGGTCATCGTTGGCACCAAGGTAAATAGTGTACTTCTGCACTCCAGACTGCCCAGGTCTGGAAATACGTTATGAAAATGTCATTAAGGCAGCCTTACAGAAAATGCGTTGCATCTCCTGATCTGGAGTACTCTTGTTTTAGGTGTAAAAACTGTGCTGACAGTCAGGTTCTGCTCTGTTCCCACACTCATGTAGCTCTTGTGGCTTGAGCTGGACAGCTGCAGAGAGCTTTGGGAAGTCCCATATGGAGACCAGGAGTTTGGCCGTCTGTGCGTAACAGCCATCTAATGAAGCTGGCTCTCTGGGAGATGGGAGGCAGGGGTGCCCTTCTGCTAGGAGCTATCGTGTATCTTGAAGGTGGAGGGGCTGATTTTTCCTCTGTGATGTATCTTTCTCCCCAGACAGGGAAGCTGCAGCTGTACGACCTGGCTTCTGGGAGTCTGGTGGAGACACTTAATGCTCATGACGGGGCGGTGTGGTCTATTGCTCTTTCACCAGACCAGGTAACTCAGCCACCCTTCCAAGTATCGTCTGTTGCATGTCTTTTCATGTAGCTCCTTCCTACAGTGCTGTGTTTGCACTACTGGTGGGAGCATGGGAACCCCTCCTCCTGGGAGGTGGAGGATGCAGCTGGTAGCATCTAAGAACTTTAACTGTGGATACATCTTGATGAAATACCTCTCTAGCTGTGTGGCATGTGGCAGTGAGTCTTTGGGCTGAGTGGGGCCATCCTCATCACCTCATCTGGCTTCTGCATGATTGAGAACACTCGGACTTGCCTGGTGGAGTCTGTGTGTGCAGCAGTACATACCTTATGGGTGTGCTGCAGCTGTGGAGACCTTCAGTCCCTCGTAACCTGCTGCAGTGGCTGATTATTGTCCTTGTTAAACTTGCTGCTTGTCTGCTAGATTAAAGATCTCATTACCATAGTGATGTTTTCCCTTTGTGTTTCACTCTTCTTGAGTGACCATCTATCTGATGGTTATTAGGCTGAACTTCTGTCCCTGCAGGATGCGTTTTCCAGGCTCTTAATTGTTCTTTTGGTGCTTTAAAGTTACTGTAGTCTCTTTTTGCTGGTGGCCCCAGGATCTGGGTGCAGGAATTATACCAGTGCCAAATGCACCAGTGCCTTTTGAATCTGTCCAAGGACTTAGTTAGCTCTTTTGATGATAGCTCTGCTGTGAGATTGTGTATTCAGATAATAATCCACTGTGTCCCTCAAAGCTCATTTTGGGGCACTGCTTTGCAGAAGGCATATATGTGGGGCTTCGATCCTTGCTTCCTAACATAAATTACTGTTTTGGTTCTGTTTGGGCACTCTTTCTCAGATAGATTGAATAGCTCTGACATTATATAGATATATTTAATTGGTTATTTTTCTAGTAATCCACAAAAGCTGTAAGCAGCATAGTGTCAAGTTATTAGGTATTTCTGATTTAAAATTAAACTTTGAAACCTCTTAGCTGGTCTTTAATCCATGGAGTATGTGTTCTGTTGAAGTATGTTATCCTAGTTTTGCAATAAAAATGTAACACAAGACCAAGAGGCATGTCTTGCATGAGCAACACTTACTGTTATCAACTACCGCTTTAATCTTGGAAAAGGGTAATCCATGTCAAATTAATTTTCCATAAGGTCTTTTCTCCATATTCAGTTTACTTTCTTTGATGGAAACTGCAATTACTTGTTACTTCTGTTGACCATGCTCACAGTTGCAAGGCCTGCCTGTTTACTCTGTCTGAATTACAGTGTTACGTTAGTTTCTTCCTGGATCTCCCCTGGTATTTCTGAAGTTGCTGAGAAAGGACATGGACAGTTTAGAGAGTACCTCGTTCTGCTCTGTGGAAGTCTTGGATTCCGGGGATCTGAACCATTGATTTGTAAATGTCTGGCATAGGTAGCTGTTCTTTGACAGCCTTGTGAGTTTTTGGAGCATTTTTTCATCACTGTCTTGTAATGTGATTGTGGTATGTAGTTTTTCCCTGAGCCCAACAGATGAGAGACGTTTACTGAACCCATGTATACTGAGCATTGCTGTTTGATAGTTCTCACACTTCTGTCTAGAAATGGGTCAATACTACTGAAAAGAATTTTTTTTTTTTTTTTTTATAATGTTCCCATTTTACATGCACACACTCACTCTATTTAGCCTAACCACCCTGGCTGTAGAAATCTATTTGTGTCTCTTACTTCTTGTATCAGTTTTTCTCCATTACCACAGTTCAGGTTCATACTGGTTTCTTTCAGTTTCCGCTTTCTTCTGTTTGTTTTGCATGCCTTTCTTATTTTTCTTTCATGGTCATGTTGTGCTAGAAGCCAGAGTGGTTTTTAGTGGAATCAAAACCATAGCAAGTAATAACCTGCCTGAGATGCGTTCACCCTACAGATTAAAACATATGGGACAGATTTTACCCTTGTTCTTAATGTAAAAGGGATAATGTGGAACTGTTCTTCCTTTAGAAGGCTGTGCTTGTGGGTTGGTGGTAAGGTGTGTGTGATCCAGTAACAGTGAGCGTCAACTCGCCCGCAAAACCGAAGCACATCATTACCTACAGCTGAGTCAACTGCTTTCAGTCCCAAAGTTTCAGTCCATGTCTTGATTTACGTTTGGAGTCTTTGTCTTAGAACTCCCTGCCACAGCTTTTGAAATTGTTGTTGTTGCTCAGCCAGTGGATAATCTATGCTCCAACCAGAGCGAGTGCTCCTGGTGGTGGTGTCCACTTAATCACTAATACTGTAGGAATGTGGGACACTTCAAAAATCTCCTTGTGTGTTGACAATTCCGTGCTGTAGAATTTGTCTGGATTATAGCAAAGCTGGTTTCACAATAATTTTTTTGTTTTCCCCTGCAGCGTGGCTTTGTGACAGGAGGTGCTGATAAATGTGTCAAATTCTGGGAGTTTGAGTTTGTGAAGGATGAGAGCAGTGTTCAGAAAAGGTGAGAAAAACCTTTCTAGACTACATTCAGCTTCAGTATCCATTGTCATTGGTGGATGCTTTGGCCTTCACTGTGCACTGTAAGAAGTGCCCATGACATGTATGTGGAACATGTGGAGAAGAGTGTGAGCTCAGTGCTGTTTTGTGAAGGTCTGAGCTTAGCTGTGGAAGGGCACTTGCCACATTCTGATCCCTTGCTTCTGTGTGAGGTTGAGCTTCTAGTCACAGGATGGACCTCCAGATCATTAAGCAGTAACTTAATAGTGAAGTTTATCAGCCTGTAGTGCCGTGCTTTTTTCCAGTCCTGTCTTGCTCAAGTCATAATGAGGAATGAGATGCCGCGTGTTCGAATTAACTTGCTTTCCCAGGGTGCGATGTGGGAGTTGTATTCCTACCTCTTCCTGACTTGTTTGTTTGGGATAACAATAGTTTTTTTTCCTCCTCTTGCTGCCAGGCTTTCCATGAAACATGTGCGCATTTTGCAGCTGGATGAAGATGTTCTCTGTGTGCGGTACAGCCCCAACCAGAAACTGCTGGCTGTCTCCTTACTGGACTGCACTGTGAAGATTTTCTACATTGACACACTCAAGGTGCATGACCAAATGGGCTGTGAGGCTGTGCAGGGAGTGATGTAACTGTAGCCTGAAATATCAGGAATACATAAGAAAAGTGTCTTTCTTATTGTGCGACACTAATAAGAATCAAAGAGAGACCATGCATCCCACTTCAGGTGCCTGTTTGCCAGCAAACCTGACAGAACTGTGGCTGGCCCACACTGGGGAGAAAATCCGTTTTTCATCTGGAAAGTGTTGTGAACCTGCAGGTGGCAAGGTTCACTCTAAACCCTGCAGGCATGGTGGTACTCCAGAGCTGCGAGGCACTGTAAGAGTGGGCATGGATGTGTCACACATGACATTAAATAGTGCATGGCAGAGGCAAAGCCTGGGGGAGGAGAATCTTCCTTGTGAGCAGCGTGTGGTGGTTTTGCGAGTTGTGTATCTTAGCACGTGACTGTTACGGAATGACACAAGACAGACAAGCACTGACAGATAGGCAAAGAGAAACAGAGATGAAATCCACAGGCAGTGGTGATTAGCACCAGAGTTACCTCAGCTTGCTTGGGTACTTCCCGTCTCTCACTTCTGCCATCATGGCCCTGCTGCAGTGTTCAGGGCAAGAATGAAAGTGGGGCAGTGCTACAAAGACAGCTCTCCTGAGGTAGAGCAGAACTAGCCTGGAGCTTTTGATTTTCGCACGTCTCTACCCAGCGTGTTTAACTGAGACACCTTTCTTCTGCTTCAGTTTTTCCTCTCTCTGTATGGACACAAGCTGCCAGTGCTGTGTATGGACATCTCCTACGTAAGTATCATTAGGGCTGTGTGTTAGTTGGGACTGTGGTGATATTGATGACTGTGAGAACCTCTGCTGCCAGCAAAGCCTCTAGGATAATGCTTTCTTGTCACCTCCTTGCTCCTAACTTAGCAGTTTCTTGATGGGACATAGCAAGCCCCTCCTTATCCCACAGTCCTGTGCTCACTGGGAGGGGTCATGGAGTAGCAGTCATGACAGAACTGACCAGGGCATTTTGTAAGTGGAAATCAAAATGCTGTGGTGGTTCCCTACACTCATCTTAAGAGCTACAGCCTGCTCTCTGCTGAAGTTACTGTGTGAGAGGAGCCTGAATTCTTTGTTAGTGGGAGCAGAGAGCAGGTGCTGAGGTGGAGCCGTTTCTTCGTGCCTGTTCATCCTTGGGCTGCATCTTGCTCTGGGGTGTCCTTGGAACGAGGCTCATTGGAAGCCAAAAATGACAAGATATAGCTAAGGTCTTAAATGCCTGCAGAGCTTCAGAAAAGAGCCAGGGTGCTGTCAGTGCGCTGTGCCAGTACCACAAGCATGGGCCACCCTGGTGAGAGGAGGTGGAGGGATCAGGAGGGCATGTTTCAGGAGGCAGGTATCTGCCTACCCAGCACTGCTTAGTCACTGGTTCAGCAGCAATTCCTCATGGGGCTGCCAGCCAGCTACCCACACCCTCCTCTCTCTTCGTTGCTCTATAGGATGGGACTCTAATTGCGACAGGCTCTGCTGACAGGAATGTGAAGATTTGGGGCTTAGATTTTGGGGACTGTCACCGTTCTCTCTTTGCCCATGATGACAGGTCAGTCAAATCCTACAGCATCTCTGGGCTGTGGGCTATCTTCTCTCCAAGGGGTTGTGATCCAGCAATAACCCTTTTGTCCAGCATGGAGTGGGGGGAGGTCTGCAGTATTCCCCAAGTAGGTGAATTTGAGCCTTTTTCCCTTCCAGTGTGATGTATCTGCAGTTTGTGGCAAAATCCCACCTCTTCTTCACAGCTGGGAAGGACAGCAAGATTAAACAGTGGGATGCAGATAAATTTGAGCACATCCAGACACTGGAGGTAGGAAGTTTTGGAGACTGTTGAAAGGAAGCACTTTCCCTGTATGAGCAGCACTTCCCTCAGGAGCTGGGTGGTGTTCATGTCTTACTTCTTCCATCTACCACACAGGGGCATCACCAGGAGGTGTGGTGTTTGGCGCTTAGTCCCAATGGAGACTATGTGGTGTCGGCATCCCATGACAAGTCCCTGCGCCTCTGGGAAAGGACGAGGGAGCCGCTTGTTTTGGAAGAGGAGAGGGAGATGGTGAGAGTTGCATCCTTTCTGCCAAAGATGACTTTCAGACCTGTTTTCTCCCCAGCAGGCAGATTCTACTCCATTTGGAGTGTGTATTTTGAGGATTCGTAGACTCACAGAAGGACTTCAATAGGAAGGAAACTCTGGGGGTCTCTAGTCCAACCCCTTGCTCGCTGTGGGATAACCTTAAAGCTGTATCAGACTGCTCAGAGACTTTTCTTGATTCATGAACATCTCCAAGGAAGGAGATTTTCCAGGCTGTCTGGAAGCACCTGTTCAGTGTTGAACCACAGCTGGGGTTGGCAGATGCATTTGTTTCACATACCCAATTGGAAATTCCCTTGGAACAATTTGTAACTCTTGTCTTTTCACTGTATCCCTGAGGAGTCTGGCTCTGTCTCCCCTTCTTAGAGCAGTTCTCAGACCACAGTGAGGGAAGGATGTAGAAACGTTGCAGAAGTGGATGAAAAACCTGCAAGAAATGTTTGTTTGTTTTTTTTCTTGTTTGGTTTTGCTTCCCCCCCCCCCAGCCTGTTTGCAGAGTGCTGAGGTGACCCATAGGCAGCATTTTGATGCTAGGACAACCTTGGGTCTTTTCTAGGCTTGTTTCTTCTGTGCTGTGTGCCAGGTGGAAGGTCTGGTGCTGAACTGCTGTTGTTTCTGTCTCAGCTTGGTGGGCTGTCTAAGGGCTGTTGCTGCATCCAGAGCAGAGACCTTGATTTCTTTCCATCTGGGAGATTCCAGAGTTCTCCGTGGGGTTGGGACCAGGGCCAAGTGGGCATTTTGCACTGACATTGTTCATCTCTGCTGATTTGTCCTGGTTTTGCAATGAGCTGCATGAAAACTGCAGGTTCCCTTGCTCAAACAGTCCGGAAGGGACTTGCACCCTTGCTTGCTGCCTGTTCACCTCTGTTAATATGTTGTGTTCTCATCCACTGTAGCAACAAGAAGCTGAATATGAAGAGAGTGTGGCGAAGGAAGAGCAGCCTGTGGTGAGTTGCGCCATTTGAGCGTGTGTCAGTCTGACTGTATGAAGTCCGCAATAACGATTTCTGTAAGAGGCATAGAAGAGGTGTGGGAGAGGACTGGTAATTTTCTTGCTTTGAGGAGGTGCAGAGGGGAAGGTGCTGCTGAAGCTGTGGTTGCCCCATAATGCAGCTGATTCTGGTACTTCCTACGGACAACTTCAGGAGAGGGCGTGGAGCTGACCAAAGTGCTACACAGTAGCTGTGGACATTGAAACCTTGCTGTGCTCTTGCCCTTCCTATCTCCCCATTTCCAGCTCTGTACCAAGGCTGGGCTGCCTTCTGGCAGCTGCTTCCACGTCCACGTAGTGCAGGATGGGTGGGGAAGCCTGATCCCTCTTGCTCAGATGCTTGGGTTGTGTTGCTGATTGTTTTGATGCCAATTTGATCACTCGGCCTCTGTTGGCAGAACGAGAGCTGCGTTTACCTGCCTCTGGGAGCTCGGTGTTAGCACAGTGCCTCTGTTCCTGAGGAAGAGCTGTGCACTTGGGAAATCTTGTATTTCCCAAGATAAATGACCGGTTTAGGGAACGGGGCTGATGTTTTTCTTAGTATGGACTGTGGTACAATGCTGGGGGTGCCTATGTCTATCAGCTGTGGAAGGAGGGAGCTGCAAACTGTATTTTGTAGGTGGCTGGAGAGACGCAAGGAGAGACGGGGCTAGCGGGAAAGAAGACTATTGAAACCATCAAAGCGGTAAGATTGTGTGGGTCTGCCAGTATTGCTTTGTGCCTTATCAATCTCTCAAGGAGGGAGGCTGTCACAGGGTCAGAGCAGTAGTTTGAAGAGGAGTAACCTGTGCTGTCACATAAGGGCGGATTGCCTCTGCCTGCAAAAGCAGTCTGTCCTGCTCCATGGCCAACAGGGAGGGGTGTGACTCTGGAGAGTCACATGCCAGGAATTATCTTCTCCGAAGATCTCTCCAGGGAACGAGGTGTGAGGTTCCTGTAGTTGCAGCTTCCTCTGTCAGTCATGTGTGGGACAGATGGGGCTGCTTTTGCCCTTCTGGGGTTTGCAGCCCAAAAGAGCACGAGGCAGCTGGGACGTTCTTTAGGCATCAGGCCTCTCCTTGAAGGGCTGCCTGGTGCAGTGGGTGTCTGTGGAAGGTGGAAATGCATTGCAGTGCCTGAGGCGGGAGGTGTACCAGGAAGGTGCAGAGGTGTGTAACTTCATAGCCGCAGATTTCAACAGTCTGGTGCTCATGTAAATACAGAGGAAATCCTTAATCTGAATAGTCAAAATGGCCCGACCCTGGCTTGTGCCTCAAAGGGGTACTGCTTGCTGGGGGCGGAGTTCAGTGTCACGGCAACAACTGAAGCTGCAGCAGAGAGCACCCAGGGCAGTGGCGGCAACGTGGAAGGTGTTTGACACCTTCAGGACACGATTGATGTGCTCAGGGTAGCGGTGCAGTCTGGAGTAGAGGTTATCTTTCTGAGCAAGATGTCCTGTGATGCTCTGCGTCAGCCCCTCTGCTTTCGCCTCCATTTGTCTAGTTGGACTTGAGCTTTGCCTTGGCTTGTCTGGTGTCACTGATGTGCCGTTCTTGTGCCGCACAGGCTGAGCGGATCATGGAAGCTATCGAGCTGTATAGAGAAGAGATGGCAAAATTAAAGGAACACAAGGCCATATGCAAAGCTGCCGGAAAAGAGGTAAAAGACTGAGGAATGTACAGTCCCAAGGTGTGTTGGTGTATCCTTCCAGCTCAGGTGGAAAGGCTCAGCATGCAGATAAAATCAGGACAGCTGGGAATAGCAGAGATTTTCTGAAATCTTGGAGAACAAAACAGCACTGTGCTCTTGGGTATGGTTGGTGGTGTGTTCTTTCCAGGGATCTTTATGTTTAAAGTCACAGCAGGATGTAAGTTTTGTCCCTGAGAGAGCATGCTGCTGCAAATTCAACCCAAAGCCCATTTTTTTTTGCCTTCATGTCAACACTGCTAAATAAGGGGCACTGATAAAAGTGGGAAAAGTTGCAATTAAGAAGTGGAAGAATATTCGTACATGTTTGAGTTAATCATGTACCTCTGAGAATGAGATTGTCTAGTGGCTGCAAATGAGGCCTTTGGCGAGCTTCTGGGGAGGGTAGAGGTCTGGGAATTGCAGGAAGCAGTTGATAAAAGCTCCCTTCTACTGTGGGTTAAAGTTTTTTCTGTGAATATGCATTTGTACACACCCACCTGCCTCATCTGAACCCATTCTGTGTCTCCAGATTCCCTTTCCTGTCAATCCCATTCTCCGTGCCTATGGAGATATTACGGTAAGTGGAATGCCCAGGCCACAGGCTGTGGGCTGTTGTCAACTAGAGTGGGGCTGGTTGATTTGCTGGCTGAGCCAAAACACTGGGTTTCTGTGGGGAAGGAGAGGACTACTCTGGAGGTTCAACTTGAAATTAAAACTCCAGGACTTTTGCTTGTGCAAAGTGAACACAGTTTTTTTTTTGGTTTTTTTTTTTTTTTTTTTTTTGTTGGGGGGGGTGTTTGTGGTTTTTTTTTTTTATATTAACCCCATCATCCCTGATAGTAGCCATGACCTTATCATGTACCTTATCATGAGCCAACGGTTTACAGTATTCTCCAAGATACGAGAAAACTAGTTCAAACCTTTCCTGTTCCTAAGGGCACACCCTCCTGCTGCCAGGAGGGTGCAGTTGCCATGCTGTAGCATATTCCAGAGGAGCTGTGCCATCTTGCACAAAATACCTGAGCATCCACTGGAATGCATAATTGAGAATCCATGTCACCGTGCCCCTCACCATGTGACATTGGTAAGTTCTTAGCCAGAGCCATTCTCTCCCTTCCTCTGTGAATACAGGCATGTTTAATTGCAAGTTGAATCGATTGAAGAGGGGTTAAAGAAATCTTATGGCTTAGTAGCTCGCAATTTCTTTGGAGGCGAGTGATGTTTGATTGAATCCCACTATACAGAGAAGGGAATCTGAACCCGTTTCCGAAGTCTTGGAAGAATATGCTAAGGCCGCTGGGTAAAAACATAGCCGCAAATTACGACATGTCCTATTATGTGGTGAACTGACCATGATGAGCATTCAGTATGTCAGACAATGAACAAAAATACTTCATGCCTTGTCAGTCACTTTACCCTCTTTCTTGGGAGAGACTCTTGCTTGTGGAACACTTGTCCTAACGTACCTACTGTGTTGCCTTGACTCAAGAAGCAGGAGCTGGAAGCACATGCAGGCTTCCTGACCCTAAATTACTGCCTGTGCAGCTGTAACCACAGCAGGGCAGCTCTGAACAAGGCAGGGCTGTGGTGTAGCTGCCCAGGTTTATTTCTATGGCATTGGTACAGCAGTTACTGATTCCGTTTCTATTGTTAAAGAATTTACATTGAGAAAATTCTGTATGGTAGTTAAATGTCCAGGTATTGCAGGCTAGAGCTGGTGCCTTTACCCACTCATGTACACAACAGTTTTCACTAAACTCAGAATCTTTGAGTGTACAAAATACACACATGGATGCATAGATTTCATTGATAAATAAAAATCTGCTACTCTGAGTAGATTAGTTTTGGTTTTCCTAGTTTATTCCAATGTATACTCCTAGATTGCATTTTTAATTACTCTTAGGAAGATCCTTGTTTTTCCTTTCTTCCCTTTCTTGAAGAGTATGTCAATACTAGATGAAACAGCCTTTTGTCTTCCTTCTAACCAACCACCTGTAATCACCTTACAAGAGCCCTTCTGTCCCTTCCTCCTCTGTGATTATAGGTATATTTAATTGTAACAGATGTGAATGAAATCCTATGACTTAGTAGTTAGAAACTTCTTTTGGCAATTCCCAGCTCTGCTCTGTGTCTGCCAAACACTTTCAGCAGATAAACAGGAGTAGCAGGAATTAAGTCTTTGATAGATGAGTTTGTATGAGGTTTTATATGTGTAATTTTTCTGTTTCACCAAGCTTTTTATCCAGTTTGTACAAGATTCATTGAACTGAATATGAGATGATTTAGCTGGCTGAATATAAATTAGGTTTTTCACAATGTTGTTCACCAGTTTAGAGTAACCTGAGAAGGCTGGGTTTATGTTTTGGGAGGGAGAACTTCTCAGACTGGCAGCTGATTGAAGCTGAAGGGGTTTCTTCTTTGTTATATTCAGCTTGATCTGTCCATCTTGCAAGATGTGACTACATGTTTTTAACTGGGTGAAATGGACCTTAAGGCACATGTTTGTCCTAGAAAGCTTCTTGATATACAGAGCTGGTGTCTTTCCTCTGTTACAGCCTTCAGCATATGTGCTAGAAGTTTTCAAGAAGGTCAAGTCAAGGTGAGTCCCAAGAGCCTTATTGCTGCACAGGTTTGTGACTGAGTATTGGACTTCTGGGCCCAGGACTGGCTGGGGTCCTGGAACGGTCTCTCATGCTGGGTATAGGCAGTGCTAGAGAGTCTGGAGTTACTGTTCCTGGCAGCCTCTTTTGGAGCATTGTCGTGATTTAACCCCAGCCAGCAACTAAGCACCACGCAGCCGCTCACTCACTTCCCCCCCACACCCAGTGGGATGGGGGAGAAAATCGGGAAAAGAACTAAAACTCATGGGCTGAGATAAGAACGGTTTAATAGAACAGAGAAGAAGAAACTAATAATGATAATAACACTAATGAAATGACAACAGTAATAATAAAAGGATTGGAGTATACAAGTGATGCACAACGCAATTGCTCACCACCCGCCGACCGACGCACCCAGAAGTCCCCGAGCCTGCGATTCCCCCCCAGTTCCTAAAACGTCACATGGTATGGAATACTCTGTTGGTCACTTTGGGTCAGCTGCCCTGACTGTGTTCCCTCCCAGCTTCTTGTGCCCCTGCAGCTTTCTTGCTGGCTGGGCATCAAAGGCCAAAAAACCTTGACTTGAGACTAAGCATTACTTGGCAACAACTGAAAACATCAGTGCGTTATCAACGTTCTTCTCATACCTAACTCAAAAACATAGCACTGTACCAGCTACTAGGAAGACAATTAACTCTATCCCAGCTGAAACCAGGACAAGCATGCATGGAATTGGGGAATGGAAATTGTTCCTTCCATGGGGAGTGCTGGATGAAGCTTATGTATGTGGGTTGGCTGCTTGGAGATGTACACATATGTGAAGAACAGCTTGGGGATGCTGAGGAGGGAAGATTGTGTGCCTGCTCCCTGTGCCAGAAGATGTCTGCTGGCCCGGGCTGTAGTCTGCAGATGCACTGTGCCTTGTGAGCAGCCACAGACCAGCAGTGATGAATGCTTAGCACAGCTTTTGTACCAGAACCTACCTATACGGAAGTGTTTCCTGCTTATCTGTAGCTGTGCAGTGGCTGAGACTAATACTTCTGTGCCTTTGCTTTCTCCTCAGTGAGCTGGAAGAGTCTCTCCTAGTGCTGCCCTTCTCCTATGTCCCTGACCTGCTCAGACTCTTCAGTGAATATATTCACCTGGGTTCAGAAGTTGAACTCTTGTGCCGAGCTCTCCTCTTCCTGCTCAAGTGAGTCTTTCCAGATCTGCTAGTCTTAGTTTGGTTGCTATTGCTGCCCAGAACCTGGACCTGAGGAAGCCCCAACGGGTGTCTGGTCAGTAGTGGGCCTGCCCTTTCCTTTGAGTGCCTCGTGCTGGCGCGTGTCATGAACTCGCTTTGTGCCAGTTACGTGAACAGAGAGGTACCCCTTGCTGCTGTGCTGAGAGACAGTGCCTTGGGACAGCACAGAGCCGGGGAATATACCCCGTTTCCTGGAGCTGCAAAGATGACATTGCTTGCTGTGAACACATGTAGCATAAGAGCGTGGGGAAAATTTGGGCTTTTTCATGTCTCTGGGTCTGAAGCTCTTGGGAAGCATCCTTGGGAATACAGATGTGGTCTCCTCAGGAGATGAGGAATCATTGCAGCCTATGGTGAATGGTGTGTGGAAATGGATTGATCTGATGCAGAGTGTTTACATGCCCAGATGGGGTTGCTGGTCCTGGTTCCCCAAGTCTTATTGGTATGAAAGATCCTGCCTCAAGGCTGAAATGGCACTGTTAACTGGCACAGAGTTACTGTAGAGCCTGTGCCCTCAGAGAGTGCCTCAGAGAACCCTTCCCCTTGAACCACTGTATGTTGAAGAGAAGCTTCAGAAAATAGCTTTTCCAGATAAATCTGCCCATGCCTGTTCTAGAAGGCTGGTCTAGGGAGGCTGAATTTAAGAAAAATCCTATGTCCAGAACATACAGATGCTCAGGAAAGGGGCTTGCTGATGTTTCTAAGAACAATGCTGCAATATATTGCTGCCTGCTTTGTTCCCAGGATACATTTTGGGCAGATCACAAGCAACCACATGCTGGTGCCAGTGATAGAAAATCTGAAGAAAACCACCATCTCCAGAGTCAGTGAGGCCCGGGTGAGTGTTGCACCCTCCCCTTTTCCAGGATCTGGAGTAACAGGATGGGCCAATGTCTGGGAGCGTGTGTTGTCTGTGGAGTCCAGTGGGAAAGTTGGCTGGGGGTCTGAGCCCATTTCACTTTCCTCCTGTTCAAGTAGGCTGGCTGCCTTTTCCTTATGTTCTTCCTGATGTGAGACTACCCAGTGATGAGCCTGTGCTCATGCTTCCTCCCTCATTTACTCTTGGTTTTCTTTAATGTATGTGTTTGGGCTTTGGGTTGCTAGTTTCTAAATATGTAGGAGGTAAATAAACTATTTCTCTTGGGCTTTTCTGTGGGCTACTAGTCTCTCAAATAACGCAGACTGTGCATCTTCCCAGAGGCAACTTCAGGTGCCTGCCAGCAACCTGGCTTTCAGAAAATACAGTGGATTATAGCTGCTCTTAAGAGAGAACTGTGGGGAACAGAGTGCAGGACTGACTGTTCTCTACTCAGATGAAGTTGACGTTTAAATAATGTTGCTTTATTTAAATCTGTGGATTGTCTTGCTTTCGTAGTTTCTTAGTGGAGGGTGGCCAGTGCAGGACCCTCTGCCCCCTAACAAGCCTGAGATGTGCCCAACAGTGGTCTGTCTCTACAGGATGTGCTGGGATTCAACATGGCAGGGCTCCAGTACCTGAAGAGGGAGATTGAGGCCAAGGATGAGGTGACATTTTTTGCTGATGCTACTGACCGTTTTGAGGAGAAGAAGAGGAAGAGGAAGAAGAAAGAGAAGATGGTTCTTGCAGTGCTCTAGCATTTGCTGCCCAAGACCCAGAGCACCTGGATGGGGTCGTTTAACCTCAGTGCTGACCATGGAAGTGTTCTTGTGGCTGAACACCTTTCATGATGTCCGGTGACTGGGACATCTGTCCCCTCCCCATGTGGTATAACCCAGCATATAATCCCAACTCAGAATGGTTGTCTCTGAGACAAACTCTCTGTAGTCTGCTGCAAATGTATTGAGGTGGCTGTCAAAGCTGTGTGCTTTTCGTCCTGCAGAATGCCCATTAGAAATGGAGTTAATTTCTCCTGCGGAAGCGATCAGCTCATTCTGGCAGTATTGACTCAATGGAGTGAATCCAGCACATGGGCTGCTGGTAAGACCATGCCCTATCCAGGGAAGGCAGCTGGCAAGATTTTACACTGTTTTGACACCTGCTGGTGGTTTGTAGCAGTGCTTAGAGCCTCTGGGCAAAGCTACGTGACTTCTGCCAAAGTGTGAGAACTTGGTCTATAGCCACTCACTTTTTAGTGGGACAGGGAAGAACATGGCTGCGCTCTATTAAAGGCATATTTATATATGCTTTATGAGACAACTTTGTTCCTGGAGTTTTGTCCTGATATTTCTGCAGTAAAGCCTCAGCTGCCCTGCCCTGTGTGTGAGTTCTCAAAGGATTTTTTCTGGAGAATAAAATCTGTGGGAGCAAATGAAAGGGCTGCCATCCAGGATTCTGCTGTTCTGTGGAGCTGGCAGACTGAGCATGAGGAGTGCGGGTTGTTTGCATTGTGCTTGCTCTAGTATTTAGGAATTGCGCTGAATTGTTGCAATGTTGTACTTGTCCTGTATTAGACAAAATTGTTTATTTTCAGAGCAGGGGTAGTGGGGCAGGATGAAGTGAGCAAGTCTCTGCTGCTGTTGGTAAGTTACTAGTTTGTAGTACATGCTGTCTTTTTTACCAGTAATCACAGGTTTGGTGCATGTGTTGGGGGCTGCTTCTGGGTTCTTTTTTTGACTGTTGGACTTGCAGGTCTCACTCGGGTAGTCCAAGCTGGACTTCTTCCTACCTTGAGCTTCATACAGATTTTTAATTGCATCCCAGTTGTTACCAACTACTGTCTTTCCCTTGTGCGTAATTGCTAGTAATAGAGAACATAAGGCAAACAGTTCAGTTGGTGAATCTTTTGGCAGGACCTGAGGTGTAATAACCACACCTCTTAGAATAACTGTTGTTAGTAAATAACTGTGTTAGGGGGCTTATGGTTCACTTGCTTCTTCAGAGTCTGGGTAATTTACAGCAGCACTTCATGCTCCAATTCCAGGAGATGGGTCTCATACTCTTTATGGAAAAAGCAATCTTCATACAGCTCTGCCAGTTGTTTCTGGGTGCCTCTATAATTTTATATTTGTCCAGATATGGATGAAACTTGTGACCAAACAGCTCCACTCAAACATGTCTCCATCCTGACCTATTCTATTCTAATTCTGTTCTAGTTCTATTCTGTTCCATCTTGTTCTATTCTGTTCTGTTCCATCTTATTCCATTGTATTCCTTTACTCCTCCCAAAGAAGACCCTTTTAAGAGGGATTGCTGCAGTGGGAGGGAGAGGCAGCACTGTAGGATGATGAATTGTATTGGTAATTTCAGTTGACATCTTGCATCCGTATCAGCTACTGATGAAATGGGCTAGCCCGCTGGGAAAAGAAAGTGGTGTGTTACAAATGAAGGGGTGGCTCATGATACCACAGTGCAACTTCAGCAGTGATGACTGAGGAGAGAGATGCCAAAACCAGGTACCAAAAGGGCAAGGGTGACTCTCTACCTCTGTGTGATGTGCTTTGTTTACAATGCCAGGGAGATAAATGTTATGGAAACTACATAATGAGCTGCTGTTTGATGATCCTCTGGGAAGCCTGGGAGAAAAAACATGGCCACAGGTGCACATGAACTCAGGGACTGATGGCAAGGATGTAGATGGTGGTATAGAAGAGTAACTTGGGATGCAGGGTCATCTTCCCAGGATGATGACAGGTGTCTCCTTTGATCTAAGTTGGAAGAGGAGGAATTCCTTCACCTTTGTCTCTGTTTGCTGTTACTGGGATTTGGGAAGAATCCTTGGAAGAAAAGGTCTCTGAGGTGGTGGAAGGTGGTTGTCCTCTCTCCATGGGTGCTGACACAGGCTTCTGCACTGAACTTTCCCTCTGGCTCTCTGATTTATAACACTTGTGACCAGTCAGTACCGGCAACAGTGGCTCGTGTCAGTACCCAGTATGCGCTCCCAAGGGGACTGCTGTAGGACTGTTGGCTGTTTCTGCAGAAAGCTGAAAAGCATCGGGGCAGAAATCAGCAGAGTCAATAGCAAAATCATTGGTGTTGGAGAATCCTGGATCGAGTTTGACACTGCTACTTGCCGTGTTTTCTCATCTGTGGGTAGGGCTTAAACAATGTCCACAGCTGGGTATCTGTTTTGGCACTTTCCTGAGCTGGCTTTCAGCTGATGGACAAATAGTCCTGTCTGGTGGGGCAGTGGAAAACACCAATGCAGTACTTGGACAGCTGCTGAGGGAGCTCAGCATATGCTTTAAATGGAAGAGCTCTGTCCTGTGCCAACAATCCACTGATATACTAGAATTCTGATACCCGTGGGTACCTCAGCTTGCCCTTTCTTAGGTGAAATTCCCTGGATTTACAAACCTGAGCAGGAAAGCACTTGCAAATACAGGGCCAACTTAAAATGTGTACTGTTAGAATATGTGTCTCACTTAACAGTGTGGATGGGAGAGTCCAAAACTGGCATTCATATTTCACACTGGTGAAAACTGTGATTTAATCCCAAGTCATGGGATTCTCAGTCACTGTAAAGTGTTGAGAGAACAAGTCATCTACATCTATCAAGGAAAATTCCCCATGTCTCAGGATGTCACATGCTGGAAAAAGGATGAAGCGCAGGAAAGCACCTCATTGGAAATGAATCCATAAAAAGAAAGCAGAACTGCACTTGGATATCCAAGTATGGTGTCTCACAAAGAGGNAGTGGCTCAGTCTTCCACTTTGAAGGGAGATGTGCAGATCAGCATTCAAAGATGATCACGTCTGATGGGGAACAAGAGAATATAAGCAGAATCCCTCTCTGTCAAGTGTAACTTTGTGTACTCATAATCCCCATCTGGTGTCTGCAGCTAATTAAAGGTAGGTGAACACACAGAAAG
>VYZV01030645.1:1381-11995 GCA_013401275.1 Pandion haliaetus | reverse complement strand
TTTTTTTTTTTTTTTTGCTTTTTGGTCTGTACTAGGAGGTGTGGCAAATTTGTGATCAACTCTAATACTGCAGGGAAGTTTCTAGGTCTCAGTGGAGAGAATCACTGGCTCTGGTGATAACCACCTGGGAAAGGCGATAGGAACTTAAAAAAGTTGTCATGCTGCCTCTGCAAAGACTTAACTATTTCTGTTCTGGATGGTTGAACAAGACTGTTTAACCAAATACAGGACTTAACCTAGGAGTTTCATGTTTTGTAAGACCAAACCAACCAGTCCAGAGTTCCTCGACGTGTTTGAGACGGATATGGTTTTGAGTCCAGGAGATTTTGTGGGGAGGACTGTTCAAAGAGGCATTTGGTACAGTTGCTTGGGTAGCGTGGGGTAGCGGTAATCAGCTTCAGTAGGAATTATCAATCAATTCACAAAAAGACTTTGTCAGAACAGAAGGGAGATTTGCCTATGGTGATGGCAGCTCTGGTTAGCTGGATTAGCCATGTGGGAGGAGAGTTATTTCTCTCCACTTGGAGCTTTTAATGGGAGATGACGCTGATGGGAATTCCTGTTGGGACTGTTGGGACAGGGGGCTGTCTCGCTGAAATATGAACTGACTGGGTGCGTATTCTCTTCCATTTCAACACAAAGTGAGAGAAGCTTGTCTAAATTGCCTTCACTGATGAGCTCCAGGTTGTAAGCCCCTAAGCTGGAAGGCATTAAATTTGCTGTTCTTCTAGACTATAATTGCATGTTACTCTGGGGGTAGAATTCCACGCTGGAAAAGGTAAGAAGATATTTAAACAGCAAGGAAAAAAAAAAAAAAAAAGCTATGTTTGATGTACTCTGGGCAGTCCTAGAGCAGATGCAGCAGTCAGAGGTGCATGTCTCTCTGCAAAGTTTCCTTTGAGAACTGACTGATGTGGTTGCTTTTCTTTTTCTCCAGAGGAGAGGAAATGAGATACAGCTGGGATTTCTTTACTGACTTGTTAGATAACATGGCAGACTTACAGATGTTGAAGTTGAAAGAAAAAGGTGATGTCAGTGCTACACACAGGAGGCATATGGGGACTCCTGAGCTGAGAAGAAACATCCATAGGGTTCCTGTTTATGAACTGTCACCATTGAATGTATTGTAGAGCACCTGAGTTGATATGGGTGAGATGTTTAACGTTAGGCCGATGTTTCATGTTGGCTGGTGGTTTGAGGAGAAATTCCCAATAAGGCGCTCTTGTCGGCAGGGAAGACTTGCCCATTCTCTGTAGAGTCTGATTCTCTAATGCTACAGAAATGTGTTGTATGAAACAATGTGTGCAGAGGGTTGTGTGTGCTTCAACTTGTCATGTTAAGGCTCCTGTCCCTTATTAGACTTGCTGTCAGTGTCAAAGGGTCAGCAGTAAGACTTAGGTTTTAGAAAGCAAAAAGTGTTAAAGAGGGGCTGATTTATTAGGGCTTAACTGCAATAAATCCAGCCTCCTGCTGCCAGGAGGCTCAATGACTTATTTAATGTGAGGACAGTTAAGTGAAGGATTTGGGATAGGACTGGGGAGGCTCTGCTGTGAGCACCTCCACTTGAGCTGAGCAGTTGTAGTAATCCGTAAATCCCTTGCAGTGAGTCCTTTGGTTAATGTCATCCAGTGCTTCCCTTTTCTTGTCTCAGGTCATCAAGTCTGTGTGATGTGTGCATGACAGCTTTGTTGTCAGTTGCGTGAGGTTTGTTGATGTGGATCAGAAGCCAAGAGAAGGTAAAACAACTGTACTTTAATTTACGGCTGGTATCACTGCATCCAGTACTTACATTAACTAGAAAGCTTTCGGGGTAGCGTAATCCAGAACCGTGGCTTGGGGCTTGGGGGAACTGCCCGGACTGTTGCTGCCACCCCACCCTGCGGGTATCCTTGTGGGCGGCACTCGTAAATGTCCTTGGTTAACACAGGTGGAATATCATGTTAAGGAGCTATCCATTTCTGTACAGTTATGCCATTAAAATGTGTGTGGAGGCTGGAATGAATTCTGGAAATAAGGCTGTGAAGTAACTTGAATCTGGACTACTGCCCTCAGCTCAACGATTAAAGACCAGGTAAAATACTGGGGAAGGGCATGTGTTTTGGAGGCTGGTCAGCAACTGTGTGAGGACTGGGTGAGTTGGGAACAGAGGAGGAGCTGTTTTTGCTGCTATGCTGCCAGTCCTGTCTAGCTCTGCTCCACAGTAATGGGCACGAAAGAATTCTCTGGGTCACTATGAAGTAAATTTGGGGAATTTCAATGTCACTGACAGAGCATATAAAGACTCAGTGGAGTTGCTTTGGGCTAATATCCTGGTCAGTCTCAGAGGACCCTAAAGTTCTTCTTTCTTTGGTAAGGGTGGCCCTTACCAGGAGTGGAGTTTCTGGCATGTTTGGATGCACCTTGCCTCGCTATTTCTTTTATAGGTTTCCAGATGATCTCTTCTCCCAGGCTTTTAAGTGTAAATTTGATTAAAAGTCAAACAGAACTTCACCCTTTCTTCTGAACTTGCCCTTAAAAAATGAGTCTGTAATTTTATCTAAAAAATAATTATAGTTTCTGGAGCACAAGGGAAAGAGAAAGAATAGTTCTTGACTTGGCTGTTTTCTTTTACTCTACCTCTGTCCTCAGTTAAACAACTGAAAAGCCCACTGAACCCACACTGGGCTGATTTCTGACAGCATTCATGTACTTCTGTGCTTGCGTCTTTGCTGACAGAGAGATTGTCTCATTTGTCTGTTTAGTATCCAGGATGATACATGATTTTGCTTATGAGGCTGTACCATCAGATGCTACCATAGTTTTAAAAAATGTTATAAAGGATTTCCATTGGGGGTGGTGGGAAAGAGTTCCTATTATTTTCATTCATTTTTTAAAAGCCACATTTTTCTGAACTTACCTTTCTTCCTTTCCCCACTTTTCAAAAACCTTGTTACTCCACTGTAAATTGCTTTTGGTGTCAGAATCTTAAATTGTTCATTTGTTGTGCTTTTGAAAGGACCCATTTGTGTGTTTCTGAAAAGGACAGTAAAGCTTGCTACCTCAGCAGCCTGCAGTGGAAACTGTGCTTAAGTCTCCTGACCAGTGGATGGTCCCTAGGGGTGGTGTTAGAAGGTGCGTGAGGGAAGTAAAACAACAAAGGATATTTGCTCTCACAGGCAGGAGAAGAGTCTCTGTTTCTGTTAATATTTCAATATCACAGGAAACTTCCTTAAGGCCACCGGTATCTTCCCCTCCAGTTACCATGGCAAAAATCTCTATCTCCAGTTCAACCTGCAAGCCTGCTGCCACCTAGGAGAGACAGGGGATTACTCACAGGTAAGGTGCGTGTTTCATCCATAGTCCCCTCCAGCAGTCCTTGGAGCTGGTTCTTGTTCTGCATTGCCTGATGAAATTATAAGACTTAGTGCCCCAGCACGTATGATTGTGCTTGCCAGTTACCCAGTATCTGTTCCACTAGAAAGGTCTGTACAAACCAGTGTCTATTCACACTGCAGTTCAAAAGAAAACTGCCAGGTGTTAGCATTTTTTCCCCTTAAATTTCCTTTTAGGTTCCAGAGGGAAAAGGGGAATTGGGACAGCTGGGAGAGAATAAAAAAGAGAGATGGTCAATGCCCCAAGCCTGTCACTGTTTGAGGCATTTGGACAATGCCCTTACACCATGCTTTAATTTTTGGTCAGCCCTGAAGTGGTCAGGCAGTTGAACGAGATGATTGTTGTAGGTCCCCTCCAACTGAAATAGTCTAGTCTGGTCTATTCTAAAAAGAAAATAGAGATAGGGAGAAAAGGGAGATACAAAACGGATGGATCTGTGGAGAGGAAGAGAGAATGGAAATTATTCCAGCCATCTATCTGGACTTCTGTAAGGCCTTTGACATGCCCCCCCCCCCCCCCCGCCCCCTCGTTCCTTCAAATCGATANCCTTCTCTCTAAATTGGAGAGATACAGATTTGATGGGTGGACTGTTCGGTGGATGAGGAATTGGTTGGATGGTTGCATCCAGAGGGTAGTGGTCAATGGCTCAATGTCCAGATGGAGATGAGTTACAAGTGGTGTCCCTCAGGGGTCCATGTTGTTCAGTATCTTCATTAATGACATAGTGGGATTGCATGCACCCTCAGCAAGTTTGCAGATGACACCAAGCTGAGTGGTGTGGTTTACGTGCCCGAGGGACGGGATGCCATCCAAAGGGACCTGGACAAGCTCCAGAAGTCGGCCCATGTAACTCTCATGAGGTTCAACAAGGCCAAGTGCAAGGTCCTGCACCTGGGTCAGGGCAACCCCCCAGTATCAATACAGGCTGGGGGATGAAGGGATTGAGAGCAGCCCTGATGAGAAGGACTTGGGGGTACTGGCGGATGAAAAGCTGGACATGACCCAGCAATGTGTGCTCGCAGCCCACAAGGGAGGGAATTCGCTCCTTCTACTCCACTCTGGTGAGACCCCACCTGCGGTACTCCATCCAGCTCTGGTGTCCTCAGCACAGGAAAGACATGGACCTGTTGGAGCGGGTCCAGAGGAGGCCACAAAAATGGTCAGAGGGATGGCACACTTCTCCTGTGAGGACAGGCTGAGAGAGTTGGGGTTGTTCAGCCTGGAGAAGAGAAGGCTCCAGGGAGACATTATTGCGGCCTTTCAGTACTTAAAGGGGGGCTTATGAGAAAGATGGGGACAAACCTTTTAGTAGGGCCTGTTGCAATAGGACAAGGGGTAATGGTTTTAAACTAAAAGAGGGTAGATTTAGACTAGATATAAGGAATAAATTTTTTATGGTGAGGGTGGTGAAACACTGAACCAGGCTGCCCAGAGAGGTTGTGGATGCCCCATCCCTGGAAACATTCAAGGTCAGGTCGGACGGGGCTCTGAGCAACCTGATCGAGTTGAAGATGTCTCTGCTCATTGCAGGAGGGGGTTGGACTAGATGATCTTTAAAGATCCCTTCCAACCCCCAAACTATTCTATGATTCTATAATTTTAAGTACTGAGTTGTGGCTAGAGCTCTGGACTAGGGGGCTTAACTCGTATTCTGGCACTGCCTTCTTGTGCAAGTCATTGCTGCTTGATTCCATGCCTGTAAAAGCACTGGCAAGGATATTGCCTCGTATTACCTGGATGCTGTGGGAATACTGGCTGGCACAATATTTATTCAAATACACAGGTGAACATGCAGGTGAAGAGAGAGACTGAACAAAAGCAGAAAGCTTGAAAGCTTCCTCCTTAATGAGACAATTTCACATGATATGGTGCTTTGCTAGATAAAAGACTTGTTGCAAGCAGGAGAAGAAATGGCTGAGGCAAGAGTTTAGTAGGTTCAACTCTTGAAGGTATCAGGACAGGAGAAAAAGTCTAGGCATTAGAGCAGATAAATACCCTAAATGATGGGAAAACTCTTGAGGTAGTGGTAGAGCATCCCGTTTGCTTAAAAAAAAAAACAACCTTTAACCTCAGTGCTTGACATGCTGCTTTCAACTGAACTTAACGTGTTTATCCCTTTGCATTCCGGGCAGGCTCTGAGACTTGGAGTGCAGGGGGTGCTTGGCTGAAGGCAGCAGAGGGACAGTGGAAGGCAGCATCACTTCAAATAACTTCATACAAATCATGTACCCTGCTAGCTCTATTCCCAGACAGCTGGTGCGAGAGCAAAAAGGGCCAGCTGAGTTTAGCAAAAAACAAAAGATCTGTGTAACCTACAGGTCCTGGTGTGTACATCACTCTCAGTCCTGTGTGCAGAGGTGGTTGCTTCACTCGAAACCTGTTAGAAAGAGAAGAGAATCAGTTGCCAGAAACTGTTTCAGGCAGGCAGAAGGTACTGCTGGGAAGCAGGCCGGCTGCTTGTGCAAATGACAGCAGAATTTGTTAGCTCACCCTTCCCATCACAATGTACAACTTGGGCTACAGCAGTATTCCTGGGCTTCTCACCAAGGCTCAGGTTTCTACCAAAAAAACCCACAAAGGAGCAGATTAATGGGCCAAAATAAGTCTCCAAAGAGCTTGTTACACTGCCTGGTCCTTACAAGAGAATGTGAAACATGAGTGTTCTAAGCCTGCATACACAAAGGAAGCTGAAGTACAAATGACATCATCTTGGCAAACACCTGTGTGTTGCACACCCAGAAGTCCTTAACAATCTTTATTTAATGTCCTTTGATACAATGCTATGGCAGAAGGCATGATACTGGTATATATTTTGTGTAGATAATCGTCTTTCATTTCACGGTACCCACTAAGGCAGTAGCTTCACTTCTTCATGTCTCACTGATTGTTTCACATCTGTGCAGTCCTTTTGTGCATGCAACTTCCAACTATTAAGATCTCTAAAGATCCTTAGAGCAGATATGACTTCTACTTTTCCATGTCTCTGGACTTTATCCTGTGCTTTTCATTTCTCCCTGAAGAACAGTTACCGGCATGCACTTGCACCAGAAGTTGTTAAAGGAAAGGCAGTAGAAGAGGCATTCCTAGTATATGGCCCCATCTTCTGGAAAGCTCTGGCAGACTTAAACTGGCTGTCAGCATTCCTGTGCTTTCTCCGGAGTGCTGGCTGTTATGAGAAACTGGACGTGATTTTTGTCAGGATGTCCCAACAAGTTCAGGCTAGGGTATGGATAGTTTGGAAGGCACATAGCTAACTACTGACCCTGTCACAGAAAAGTTTTGGCTTCAGCACAAGGCAGACATGGCTCAGAATTGCCCACTGTTGGCCCTACCCCTGCGCTCAGCACATTCTGCTGTCATTCAGCAGATAGTCACTTAGCTCTCCTCTCAAAGCATCAAGTAAAAGTCTTAAAAGATAAGCTGAATTCATCAAAATCATGGTGGTATTTTCCTTGAGTGTCTACATATAGTGCCCTGGCATAAAAAAAACCTAAGAAAATGTAATGTGCGCATCTTGAGCTCTAGGATATCGGTATGGGATCTGCTCATTTATCATGGCATGCACCATGATGCTTAAATTGACACTAAAGGAAAAAAATGTCTCTGAGGCCATTTCTAACTAGGTTGATGTAAAAAAAAAAAAATCTCTGCCATCTGTCCTGATGGAAGAAGCTGTACAGTAGTCTCTCAGCTGGTCTTCAACAGATTTCTGAAGTGCCTAGTTGGCTGATTACTCACAAGAGATCATGATGATCCTAGCAGGGTCAGTCTCCTGTCAGCTCCTCCTTTGATGATGACTAGCTACCCGAGGAAGAGGAACAACAAATGTCAGACAAATGTCTTATTTCATTCCAGCACTGTGGTACCATAGTAGAGGGATGCTATGACTGCTGAGAGAGTGTCACTGTGATGCCTCTCTCGAATCTCTTGTTAAAGAGGACATCAGACTGTAAGTCACCTGCTTCCAGAAGAGGGAAGTTTGGCAGGTGCTTGCTTATGTGAAGAGTGCTCCAAAGAAGCAGCATCCAGAAGCTGCAGCACATCAGGACCATGAGACTTGCACACTCAATCCCAAGAATGTTTAATGCCTTCCTTACTGTTTTCCTTAACCAGTGCTAATGTTGCAGGAAAAAACAAAGACTATTTATCACCAGTGCTAAGAAGAGGAACCAGCTTTTGAATGACCTAGACCAACATGACAGTAGGACATTTATTTTGATGCTTTCAGTTAGCCTCCCTCTCCTGGGACCTGTGGGTCTAGCAGAAAAAAGGCCCATATAACAGGAGTGGTCCAAACTTGGCTTATTCTTAAGTTTCTGAAAGAACTGTCCATTAGGACAAATGGATGAGATTGGCCCACATAGCAGCTTTCAGTTAACTGCTAAGTAAACCATGAACCTCTCCAGCTGCAGGAGGTAATAGAGGACAGGTGGGAGTGAGAGGCTGACATTGGAAAACTTTGGTGGGAATAGCTATCTTAGAACACAGGAATTGAAAAAGCTCGAGTTTGACTTCGGGGCTTTTGAGCCATCTGAAATGAAGGCTTCCCACCAAGTACTTCAATTCTTCAGACCATTCAAATGAAGCTATTTTGAAGTGACAGACCTTAGGTGGAAGCCCAGAAGCTGTAAGGACTCAGAGACCGTTGTTGCAGGCTCCCCTTTAAGCTAAAAAGCAAGGCAGATGTAGCACAGATAAGGCAAATGCAGTTGAGCAAACCGAGTGGGAGGAATATGCTTTGCCTCTTTTCTGTCACATGTGTGGCACCTGGGAGGACAGGGGCCATAAGCACACCTGCTTGAATACTGCTAAAGTAAACCCACTAGAACTGTGCTGGTGTAGGACTGACTGAATGAACATATGTGCAGTCACTCAAAAGGGGAATTCTAGTACAGAAGAGCAATCACAAGCATTTTCTTACTATGTTTATATATTCTTTAAAGTGCAGCTGGGTAAATTTACTGTGATTTGTCCTGCAGGACAAGAGACAATCTGCTGGACTGCAGACCTAGAAGTGGTCTTACCCTCACGCCATTGGAACACAGTACAGTGCTGTTTTGTCCCACGCACTGACAGGGGTGACATTGAGTATGGGAAATATGTGCACAAAAATGCTTTATTTCATCCTTGTTCTCAGTGTCATCACTGGAGCTGTTTTTCAATGCAGCTAAAGACACGTGTCTGCCTGAATACAGCGGTGCCCATTTAGATTGTCTGACTTGCAGCATCCAGCAGCATTTCCCAAAGCCAAATGTAATACTGGTTACCATGAAAGACTTTGGTCCCTGAACCTGAGAACTTCAGTAAGAACCAGTAAAACAACTGCGACGGGCTGGGACTATGCATACAGGACCTGCTGTTCCTTACTGCTTTCCATTTTCCTAATAACACTAATATGCAAATAATGATGAAGTATTTCTAATATCTCCTCCTCTCTATTTAGTCAGTCATTATCAAATGATTCCAAATATAAAAATACCATTTGTTATCTCATGTTAATCAGATCAAAAGGTTGACAATAAACAAGCAGTGCATATTTGGACAGTTGAAAACCAAGGTACTAAAAATGCAAACTAACCTTGAGAAGTTCACACCAACATTCTTTAGGATTACAGTGGCTGCATAGGTGCAGCCTTCCTTTAGCACTCCAAGCATCACTCCGGGTGGAATGAGATGGAAGCCACTAAGATGCTGTCTTGTTGTTGCAAGAGAAGATGTGTTGACGTTTCCTGCGACAGGATCTTCTGTCTTTGCAAACAGAATTAAAATATTAAACAGAGAAAATTGGTGGCCATCAAGTTAGGTTCAGAGTTACTTAACCTACATTTGACCTCTGTCCACTCATTCTGAAGAATGACAAAAAGACATCCTAATCTGAGTAAAAACTGAAGAGGCACTTTGAATATTGTCTGCAAATCTATATTGGTTTGAGTTTTCAGACATATTAAGCCATTGAGATGTCTCGGGGGGGGGAAAGGGGGAAGCTCTGCCCTTTTGGAAATCAGAGCTTTCACGTGGGTGCGTGGTGCAGAACTATGCTTTTGGCATACGAGTTTGTCCTAGCAGTTGAGAGGAAAGGTACTTTCGTAAGTGCCAGTAAACTTTTACATAAATTGCAACCCCTGTGTTTCAGTAAACAGATTCCAAATACATTCCAGTGTTGCTCCAGACTGAAGATTTTATGCAAAACAGATGACTGAGAGGATATTAATATTAACAAAAAAGATGTTATTTTACCTTTTTATTTGGTATGGAGTTTGGTTTTCTCCCCTGAAGGGATGACGGTAATTTCACTTTCTCTTTTCTTGGCTGTCCTGCAGCATTCACCACCAGACTCCGAACTTTACGTTGAAAGGGTGTCTCTTGTGATCTTGCAGCCTTGTTTAGGTCTGGAAAGGAAAGATTTCCAAAACACTAAGTGTCATATTCAGCCTAATCCTGAAGTTCTTGTTCAGATAAGATTTTTTATTTTCTATGAAAGCATTTGCTTAGCACAAGGACAGAGAATTAGTCTCATTTTTCTTTAAGAGGTGAAGAAAGGCATTAAGAAACCCCCTAATAGTAGCAAGTAATTAAAATTTAACTAATAAGTAAAGTTGTACTGTAATTATTAGAACTACTTACTTGGAAGCATCTCAGTAGAAACTCACAATGAAGATAAAAACACCAGCGAACATGATTAAAAACAGAAAAGGAGGTACAAAACCTCAAGCACTAAAATAAAAATCAAGGACATGACTATTCCAAAGGCATGACTGCACAGCACAACGATCAATTGTGCAGAAACAGCCAGGCTGGTCAAGTCAAATCTGTGTGTCCATATAATACCACATTCCAGTCCAGGCCCCAAAGCAGTACAGCTCTGCCAGCACACCAACTAGGAAGCCCTGTCTCTGAGCAGGATTTATTGTCTTGAACGCAACAATTCATTCATATGGATGACCTGCATGCTTCTGACTGTGGGGTTAAGATGATCTTAGCTATCTTTTTGTCTTTGAACTGCGGTCTACTGCATAATGGAGATAGACTGAGCATAGGGATGACCAGAGCAACTTAGATCTAAATAGAACTTCTTTTGCTTGACAGCCTAAGACTCATGTAGTTTATTGTAAAGTCTGATAACCTCTGAAAGGAAAACACAAGACAGTTATGGCGGCTGTCTTCTCACCAGAGGTCAACCTCTAGATCAGTATTTTGTACGGAAGAGAATTGTTTTTTCTCAGTTTGGACTGCAGTCACTGT
>VYZV01030643.1:31941-43644 GCA_013401275.1 Pandion haliaetus | reverse complement strand
CCCGTGACCATAAGTGGGGAGTGATCCCTCCCAGTCCTTGTCTCGACCCACAAGCCTGCCTTTGGATTTTCTCCTCATCCCAACGTGGCCAGGGGAGTGGGTGGGGAGTGAGCGAGAGGCTTCATGGTGCTTTGTTACCGGCTGGGCTGAAACCGAAACCACGACAAATACCCTACCAAATTTTTCAGTATATGTCTCTAAATAATTATGTAATCACTGCCAATTACATCTTTTGGAAGTTATCCACAACAAAACTGAACAATACAGAGATTAATACAAATTCCAATATTGTTGACCATCTTTCTGTAACATCAAAATAGTTTCTTGAGCATTTTGGTGCTTTCCTAATTAAAAGTTTGTACCTGTTCTCATAAAAAAAAAAAAAAAAAGTATTCCTACAGAAAGAGAATAGTGGATTTTATACTGCAGGTGCTATTTCCATGTCTTTTTTGAGCCCTCTGCTTCTTGAGTAATCTAGTAAAATTTTAAAGTACAAACATTTGGGAAATGCAACTTGGTTTTATACCTTCCACATTCATTACATTTCCTATAATTCTTGTCCTTCCTCATTCCGTGTAATTACTTAATTTATTACCTGCAGAAATACTTAATTCATGGGTTGCTCCTTCCTTCCACACATTTCAAAACTGCATGCATGATCTTCCCCTTTCTCATGACACACTACAATGCAGTTTCAAATCTCTTCTCCAATTAATCTGCACAGGGGCACATATAAAATACAAAGCTGGGACTTGGGTTGCAATTTCTGAGTTATTACTACTGAATAAAGGCCACGAAGCTCAATTTTTTTTGCATTAATTGGTCCTAGATGTTTTACTCATTTACCCATTTGTTTGAAATGAACAGGTTATAGACATTAGACTAAAAATTTTAAATCCTTAGGAAAAATGTACATAGTGATGAACGGCTTTGTTTAAAAAGTAACTAAAAAATAAATAAAGCCACCTATGGAAATTTTCCTTCAACTGTATAAAAATATCTGCAAAGCCTCAGACTGAAAGTATGCGGTAGGATAGTATATACTTTATTCCTAAAAGTTGCCAGTGCCAACAGATAGCCATTAGTCATTATATTTCCTGTTGTCAAAACTTATAAAATATACAATATATAATATCACTTCCTTTCCTGAAAAAAAATAAACTTTAGGCAAATTCCTTTTTCCTTTGTATTAGGAAAAAATCTAAAACAACATAAGTGTTAAAGTTTTGGAAAGACAGCCAAAATGAGATAACACTGAAAAGTGTCTTCAGACACCATTATCTCTGTTTCCCTTACCTGGTTGTTTCATGAACTGGAGGTTTTTCACCATATAACAAAGTAATGAAAGTCCATTTGCTAGCAACCAGAAAGAAAACACTATTGAATTTTTCTTCACTGTTCTAGGACCTAGTGTTACGGAGGCAAGCACAGTCAAATCCAATGGGTGTTAAAACTGAGATTTATTCTTCAGTAAAAAGTTAGTTAGAACTCTGATAACATTTGTAAACCACAGGCTCAATGATGTAAAGGCAATTAGAACTACACAGCTGACAAGAATTCCTAAGGTTTAGAAATGACCGCCCAAAATGTGCATATCACTCACCTAAAAGATGAGGGCTCTCAACTTGCAGGAGTTGCCTAGGGCAGCATCCCGACCCAAGGGGAGAGTCCTCAACTGCAAACCCGCTGCTCCGAGGAGGACTGATTTCTCTCTCCCCCAGAAATGTCCTCTGGCAGGGCCCCATTTATACCCTTGTCGAGTCTGACCTGTGGGCATTTTAATCCCTGTTGGCCAAAAGGTCATTTCAGTGTACCTGGCACATCTCGATTGGCCAGGTCAATTTTCAACCTGTGGCCTCTAGGGTTTGGTTTTATTGTTTTTCCTCTCCTCTCTGCCTGGAGAACTTTTGTTTCCTGTCAGGGGAGGGGGCGGTGTATGTACTGCCATACCTAGTAAAAACGCTTTACAAAAAAACTCTTCAAGTATGAGAAGGATGTTGATGCATTTCATAACAAACAAAGTAAGAAAATGGAAATTGTGTTATGCACAACTAGGTTTGTCAAATACTGTACATCAAATGGACCTTTTAGAAAATAATGAGCTCGATTCTTCCTTTAGTAACAAAATGGTAAATCGGTTCTAACTTAATTCACTTAATTCAGTTGAATCACTTCAGGGAAAACTCAGGATAACTGAAGCAGTATTTGGCTCACAGTTACCATCTCCAGCTTCCAAGTCTATTCCTGGCTCCCTGTTTCATCTAAAAATAACACATAAGACAATAAAAATATTTAGTTTGTATATTTAGCTGAGAAGTATGCACTAGTGAAAAATGTACACCACCCTTCTCCACCAAAATGTAACCTGGAGCCACAGACCTTTAAGATTCCACCTTACTCAAATCAAGATAAAGCTCTTAAAGGTCTTTGTGACTGCAGGTCAGCAGGGCCTCTGTTTATTACAGAAACTACATTAATTGTATTATTATAACTCACAATAACGTAAGTGAATTTAACAGTACGTTAAAGATCATGGAAGGGAAACTGCTAGATTGGCACTTCCTGGAGTACTGATTATAAAAATACTTAGAGAAAATTTATCATTGTGAGGAAAGAACTACTTATTGCTGATAGGAATTAGGTCATGAATAAGAAGGGGATTGTTTCAGCTCAATTAACCACATAAAAGCATTAGCTTGGCTCTTGGTAGTTCCAAATGGTGTCTTTCCAGACACTAGGAAAATAATCAGAGAATGATTGAGTTTGGAAAGGATGTTTGAAGGACATCCTTTCCAACCCCCCCCACTCAATCAGGGTCATCTGAAGCAGGTTGTGCAGGACCATATAATGTGGAAAAACATGGCCTACTAGAACAGCGGTATTAAGAGTCCCAACTATTTCATCCAGATTTGACAGCACAGAGAGAACCACACCAGACAGTATCTTCTTGGAATGAAAATAGTAACAATACTTTTAGTTTATTTACTTGGAAAGGATTGTTCATGGATAGACCAATGCTATGGAACAAGTTTTAAGTTGCCCCTGTGAGTGTAGATATATCTAATTGCTATTTGGGACAAAATGAAAGAAAACTGCTAACAAACAATAATTAGTAATTTATGTCATTTTTAATCAAAATTACAGAATGGACTTAGATAAAAAGTATTTAGAAACTTCCATTAATGTGCCCTATTTCAAGAATAAAACAGATGAAAATCTCTTCCTCTACAATAGTTTATGCAAAGCCTCTTCTACAGCTATCATCAGATACTTTCATGCTAAGAAACCTGTTTCCTTCACTCTCCAGTCAAACTGCTAAGGCACCAGTATTCAGGAAATACCCAGTTTTATAGTACATTTGCAAGAACTATGTTTTCCTTTGATAATATGGAGACTAACATGGAAAAAGAAGTAATGCCTTTACATAATTTGTAAGAAATAATGAAAGGAGAATTGAATTTTAAAAATCATCCCTCTCTTAACAACTAACTAATAATTGCAATTAGACTAAGTTCTTCAAAGCTTTACCAGTTTAATATTTTCTTAGACTTTCTTTAAAACTAGCTACATTTAAGGACAATGCAGAGAGTTACATATTTTTTTTTCTGAATAATAGACACCTCTTTCAGACAGTAAAGAATCAGTGCTGACATCCCCTTAATTATCAGAGCCTTCAAGGGATTTACAAAGCCCTATTGGCTGATGTTAACAGCTAATTGAAGCTGTGTTTTCCTGCCTTCTGTTTTGTTTTTCTTTTAACATGGTGAAAAGAACAGTCACAAAGCTATCTAAGATCCTAGTCAAGGAGCTGCATCCTTGAGAAGCAGCACAATTTGGAAAAGTGAATTAAAAGTCAAAATTAGTTGTGCCTTGTTCCTAATTGCATCTACCAGTTACTCATCTCATGGTCTTGGCTGTGCTTTTTTCACTCTTCTGCTTCAAGTTTTTGCTGCTGTAAAATTTGCATAACATTTCCCCGTTGCTGTTTCTGGGACAGAGAATGCTTATGCTGTGATGCCTACACAGTGCTTTGAATATGCAGTATGCTATGTAAATGACATATTTTTAGAGTTTCAAAGAAATTCTGTAGTTAGAACATTTTGAACATAACTCTGAATTAAAAGAGCTTCCTAGTGAGTGTTCATCAGCTGAATTTGTCACTTACGAAACTGCACCACTATAGATTTAGGAAATGAAGGAAACTATTATGGATCCTACAGTACTCAAAGTAAACGGCTGGGAATTTCTCTACTAATTTCAAATGGGGAAAGGGCCAAAGTGTAACTGTACTGTTTTGGATTTGATAGCCATTGTTTTAAACACTGACTTCTTATCAAGACATGATACTTATACAGCATTTTCCTTGGCACACTGGCTAAAAAAAACCCAAAAACCTGGATAGGGAATTGTTTATTAAACTGTATTTGAATCAGTTTTGCATTTATTTTAATATAAATAGGAAAACTAAGCTCTTCTAAGACGATAGCATTTGTCTCAAAGAGGCAGTGATTTACATTAAAGACAATAAGCTGGTTATCAGGCTCAAACCTATATGATTATTAAAAATTGTATTTGACAATGAATTATTATCATTTGGTTCAACCAAACTGATCACAGCAGGCAAGTGAATAAAGCACTTAGATTAGAATAGGAGAAAACTAGAATTTATCCTTGGATTTCCCATGGGCCTATTAGGGAATCTGCATTTCACTACTTGATGGTATTATTTTTTTCCCTTGTCAGTATAGTGGGACTACTGTTACTTTTATCCATTAAACCAACAAAACTATTTGTCATATAAAAAGACATAAGAAGTAAGGTATATAGAACATTTAAAAACTATAACCATGTTCTTTGCCATGCTTAAAAAAAAGGAGGACTTACTTGCAGATTATATTTCTGTTTATTGTGTTACCTTCTCTAGAGGATGGGAAAAGACAAGTAATATAAACAGGCTTCATTGTAATAGGCAATTAATGCCATACTTTCTCATTTGTTATAAAACTTTTCATTACAGGGAGGAAGAACAGGGAAGGGAAAAGAGGGGAAGGGAAAAGGAGACACCTATTGAATAAATTTTAACTATCAGCACTAAACTACAGCTACAGGCAAAGTACAAGAATACTCTGCAAAGAGCTGGTGTGCAGCACAATTATTTTGGAAAAGAAAATTGGAGGAGATAAGGACAAACCTGTGAATTCTCTTACAGCAGGAAAAATGCATTTACCAAAGAAAGAACTTCTCTTTAGATGTCCAACACAAGAAACCTCACAAATATCAATTAAATCTACCCTGGAGTAAGAAAGGGTTGTGTCATCACTGGATGGATTCCTTATTCTTTTCTTCAGAATCAGTGCTGTCTGGCAACAAAAATCCAAGTAGAAAGCAATGCTCAAAAGAAAAAAAGAAATTATTTTAAATACTGTGCTGGCCAACTGGAGGACATGAGTCTTTATGATATTATAAATTCACATTTGGAGGCTTGAAAGGTTTTCGTATTTAATTTGTGAAAGAGGACATTAGTCTTCTAGTCTTTTACACAAGTCTTCTACACAAGAAACTATCATTTCAAAGGCTGTTCCTGCCTTTGGAGTAACATTTTTCCTCTCCTTCTATAATATAAGTCTATTTCCATGAGTACTACTGGTCAGCATGGTGTATATTAACTGTACAACTTGTGTTCTTTTCCTGAGCTGCCTTTTTAAATCTGTTTACCTTCCTCCCCCATTCCCTCAAATCTGTAGAAAAAAAAAAATCTAATTATACATTGGTATTCTGACCACATCTAAATTCTGTAAAGGTCAGGTATCCCATAAAAGGGGTTATAAACAGTTCAGGAAATAATGATCCAAGCTAGCACTTAAAAGAATAAGTAAAGCAAAGAAATAAAGAAAAAAACCCAAAAGCATGAAAATAAAGGTAATTTTCCCAGTTTTACCTTGAAGAGCTCCCAGAATTTACAGTGCAGAAAAATTCGGGTAACTCTCAATTTATTAAGATAAGCTTTGGAAAGAGTTTGATTCACCCACTCTTTCTTATATTCAGGATTGACTTTTATAGAGAACAGTATAGAGGAAAACTATGACCTTTAGGTCTGTATATAAAGAATCAATATTTTTGAGGTTTGTAAGTGTCTGAATGCTTTGGGAGTCTGTTGGGACGATTACAAGTTGATTTCAAGATGCAGAAAAATAATTATATTTAGCCATCTGATACAGCCTGCACTCATCTTCACCTTCTTGCAGGTCCCTGTAGTAGGCTTCAAAACTGGTTGTGCCTGGCCAACATTTGCTCCAAAGAATTCTCAGGAAGGTTGGTTGTTTGACGAGACTGAATGTGAATTCATGTTCACACATGAAGTCTATTGGTCTCCACAAGGGGAAGCTGACTAAATTGACAAGTATCTTACTCATAAGTACAAAGATCACAGGCGGTATGAGTTTTAGTTGAAGCCTGACTGTAGTGGTAGCTTTTCCCCACTTTTTCCGCATGAGCACACCAAAGATGCAAAATGCTTCCAGTCCTTAAAATTAGGTTTTATGAAAATATAAATTAAATAGCTAGAAAATGATCACTCTCTGCAGAAATTCAGATTTTCTTTCTGAGGCATTAAAAAACCCCAACACAATATTCTACCTGCTTACTGTATTCTGGCAGAATAGGTCCTATCCACTAGTAGTTCTTCATATTGTGGCAACTTTTGCAGCAGTCTCTTAAATCAGACCCTGCGATCTCTCGGCTGCTGATGGAAAGCCTCCTCCTTTCCAGCACCTTTGAGACGTTTATCCCAGAAACAAGCTACTTGCTCCTTAGAGAAACTCCTCTCTGAAGGTCTGCAGACTGAATGTAGCCAACTACTCTCTGGGAACACCCAATCTCCCCACTGTCCTGGTTTGGGCTGGGATAGAGTTAATGTTCTTCCTAGTAGCTGGTACAGTGTTATGTCTTGGATTCAGTATGAGCAGAATGTTGATAACACACTGATGTTTTCAGTTGTTGCCAAGTAGTGTTTAGTCTAAAGTCAAGGATTTTTCAGCTTCTGATGCCCAGCCAGGAAGAAGGCTGGAGGGGCACAAGAAGGTGGGAGGGGACACAGCCAGGACAGCTGATCCAAAGTGGCCAACGGGGTATTCCATACCATGTCATGTCATGCCCAGTATATAAACGGGGGGGAATTGGCCCAAGGCGGGGGGGCTTGGGAACTAACTGGGCATTGGTGGGCAAGTGGTGAGCAATTGCATTGTACATCACCTGTTTTGTATATTCCAATCCTTTTATTATTATTATTGTCATTTTATTGTTATTATTATCATTATTAGTTTCTTCCTTTCTGTCCTGTTAAACTGTTCTTATCTCAACCCACGAGTTTTACTTTTTTTCCCCCTGATTTTCTCCCCCATCCCACTGGAGTGAGCAGCTGTGAGGTGCTTAGTTGCTGGCTGGGGTTAAACCATGACACCCACCCACCAGAAGATGCTGCCCAACCCAAATTACCAAAGGTAGGACAGCAACATAGCAGACGACTTTCCTTCTCTTTAATCCACCATACTTTTTCAACTAGAGTGTACAACATACAATATTTATACAAGCTGAAACCTGCATCATCCACCACTTTCTGTTGCAGCATTCATCACTAGCTTTGGCTTAGCATTCCTTGTTGAAAGGGAATACTTGTAATACACCTCAATTATGGAAGTTTGAGGAGGTGTTTGGTTACACTGTGACCTCATCTCACAACAGGTCAAGTTTCATTAGATATGAGGAAATTCATGATAAAGTGTTTCCTTGGAAAAAGAGGAAGAAGTCCAGACCATCCATTTACTCAGATGCAGCTGGTGAAAGGGAGGTAGTTCCCAAGGCATTGTTCACAGCATATCCTAGAGAAAGACTTGTAGCCAAAGGAGGTAGAGGACATATCCCGGTATGTAAAGGAGTGTTATTTCCTATTCTGCATGGGATGCAGTAGCTGAACAGGAAGTAACTTTTTTGGTTTGGTTTGGTTTGGATTTTTTGCTTGAACAAACACAGACATGTAGAGTGGCCCATCATACTCCACACAGACTTCTTGTAACTATCTCCAGGGAAAAAAGCAGAATTCATCCCAGGTAGTTGGGCCCAGCATATGTAGCACCTGGAAAATAATCCATTTCACTAAGAAATTCTACATTACCTCCATCTGCATGGGGGGCTGTTTTGACACTCAGGTAATCAATCCTGTTTCCTCCCTCTCTTACCCTACCTGACACATGTCCAAGCACCTTTGTCAGCCACTGCCAGAAGTAGGAGGAATAGTTATTCTAGTGCCTATTCTGCCCGGCTGGTTCCTGGCCCTTCCTTCCCACAACAGAGTTACCATCATCTGTTGAACTGCTAGTGATCAGTTTGAATAATAGAGGCACAAAACACTATTCAGCATGCCTGGCAAAACCAGTTCATTTACCTATATACTCTTCCCTGTGCAGAAAATTAAACACCATCTCTCCCACCCTTCCCCCCTGGAACCTGTAGTGAGTTGATGCAGATTTCTGCCTATGCAATGATGAATTAATTCATACACCTTCTACTCCTTCACAGTGAAAGCATGAATTAAACATAAATACAAGACCAGCACTGGCTGCAACTCTGTGTTTACAGTCAGTGTGCTCACTGTCTTCTGTGTCTGGGTTTAGTACTGGAAGCATATTCAGAGTACTGCTAGGGTTGCTTTGAGTAGCTGTGCTTGAGAACAACCCACTGTAATGGACTGCTGCTGGATGGGAGCTGGAGATTTTCAGCCTCTTGGCAATCTACAGAATATCCAAAAAGTGTTCACCAAACAAGGAGCGCTCGCAGATAGTGAAATCAGTATCCAGAGTATTTGTCCTAAGCCAGTTCATAAGCCAGAGTAGACTTTCCACTCACTTCTAATATTGAACTGTATTTTCAATGGGATATTTCACATAATTACTGTGTTTGAGCAGGTTGTCAAGCCTGGGAAGGAGTTAAAAGCAGTTTCTTTACACAGGCATTTTCACAGCTGGAAAATTCTGTGTTTCTCTGCCCATAGGTCAACCTTCCCCCAGGTCTGCTCTTGTTTGAAAACTTTTGAGAATAAAAAAAAATCACTTAACAGAAAGACCGCTTTTACTCTAGTCCACTCAGGAGGACAGTCTTCACAGTTTTAAACGTCTGAGGTCCAGCAGGATTTCAGTAGGAAATATTTGGTGAGCACTATAACAAGCACAGAGAAAATGCCACAGCCTGTAGGTTTGTATGGTAAATGTGCTCGTACAAAAGAGTGGACAGCTTTGAAAGGAAACATAACAGCTTAGCCTGCTTATAGCTGATACACCTCTTCTGCAGGTACATCTTGGATGGCAGGTGCTCCCATCACTCTATTCCTAGGATATCTCCCAGCTTCAAAATTAAACCCCTGAAGTGCCAGGAAGGCACCACCAAGAGAGGTCTGCTGAAGCTCTGTTTCAGCTAGTCCCCTGTTAGGTTCTTTCTGACCAAAGGGAGTAGGTGCCTACCAGACGTCAGATGGCAATAAGCCCATGGGGTCACACAGTTGATCCAAATGTCCCAGGATTGGTCATTCCTAGACCACCAGACAGCAGAAGGGAAAAAGGCCAGCAGTGTCAGAGGATCTGTTGTATGAGCTGTCTCGATAAGAAGATTTTTCTTTCTGCACAAGTTCAACTTTGGGAATGTGTAAATACCAAAGGAAGACATTTCAGATGTGGCCTTCCTGAGTGATCTGTAGCTGTTTGACATGGATAACCTCTAGAGAGTTGAAGCAAATCGCATCTGATGGGGTGCCTGTTGCTGTCAGAGAGCCAGTGTCACCTCTTCACAGAGTCAGAAGAATGACTGCTTTCTCCTCCTCAAGTCACTGCAGGTTTTCTCAAATTTGGAAATGTCTCAGTATTTCAATAACCTGTGTTGATAAGGTGGAGTAGCAGTGGCCCTGTATTTCATCTGCTGGCAGTAAATTCCACAGGTTCTTCACGGAGACGCTTATCTCTGGACCAATGCGACCCTTGGCTCCAGATCTACCATAAAAGCTTGCTAAATTGCCTACCGCAAAACTTTTCATTATGGCTGCAGCCTGAAATGGCTGGGAAGTCCCTGGGATTTTTCCCCCATTTGTTTCATGTAACAAATGAAAAAATTATCTCTTCCAGCTGTAGAACCTCAATCTCCCATGGACCAAGATCTCCAGTTCCATTCAGAATAGATAGATAGGAACTAAAAGCCTAACATGAAATACCTTCAAGTATGACTGAAGTATCCCCCTACATACACCAAAAAGCATGTAAGGTTCCTGTATGCCAGATCAATCCTACAGTACAGTGTAAATATAAACCTTAGTATGGTCCAGAGATTTTTAGACTCAGTTACAAGTTTGCATTGACTTAGTTGTCCTGATTGAAAGAGTCTCAGCATATCACTGGCAGTAGTGGTCAGCCATATTGGCTGTGATCAGTGAAGTGCAAAATGCTCTTACCACACTTAAGTATTTAAGAGGGTTTTTTTGGTAGTGGTGGTGATTTCAATAACAACAGCTACAATTAAAAACCACAGAAACAATACTTCAACTTTATTTACCTAAAGGCATCCAATGAAATCTATACTGAATAACCCTAGGGTATATCCCTATATCTGAATTTGATGTTATAAACCTGACATATATGGGAAAATGTTCAAATTGTTTAATAAGTGATCAGTGGAAAAATGCATGAAATGAAACGGCACTTGCTTGCCTTCTGTTGGTATCCTGTTTATCCTGTGGAATGCTAAGGTAGATGACTCTTGCCCCCAGCCTGCCCAAAACATCTCTAGGTTTACTGTAAATGCACTCTCTAAACAGAAGCCTGGTATGAAGTTTTAGGTATAAGGAAAGTAGGCAACCCTTTGAAGATCAGATTTACAATCAGCATTTAACAGATTAGAAATCCTTGGGAATCTTAACGTATGTACCGTATGTAATGTATATATTGCAATATAGCAAATTCAGCCCAACAGTGGCCTCAACTCACATAGAAGGTCTTTAGATGTTGCTGAAATAATAAGTCAGTTCATTTGCAGCTTGAGCAACAGAAGTCAGAATTCTTCTCCCTCCTTTCATATCCTTTGTCCATGTTTACAGTGAGGACATACAGGCTCAGAAATGCTTACAATACTTCTATATTCCAGGGAGTTGCCCTTAATAAAATATTCTATCTGTGCTTATCCTTATTTTCAACATTTGAGCAGACATACTAAAGAGCAGAGGAAAGCCTCTCAGTTAAGGCAAATATGTCACAGTGAATATGGTCATGTTATAAGACACGTTACACTGAGCATTTAAATTAACAAGACTGCAAAACAGCTTGTCCAAAATAAGAGAAATTTTAGTCCTTCATAACCATGGTAAAGATAACTGGAAAAATCTGTAATAGCTCTGTTAATAAAGATAATCAAAACAAAATGAAAACTGTTCAGGAACCACTTGCAACCACTGTGACAATGCACTTTTTTCAACTGACTGAACACAAAAAAAGATTTCCAGCTATCATGATACATCTTTGGCTCCCTAACTCCAGCAAACACATCCTTGCTTACATCAGGGTTAACTTGCAGCGGTCTTTTATAAGATCCCCAAGGCAGAAATTTAACATATTCTTCTGGAAACATACTGACATGCTATAACTACTTTGACATCACGTACATATCAAAAGC
>VYZV01030643.1:0-21387 GCA_013401275.1 Pandion haliaetus | reverse complement strand
ACCAAAGCTTTCAGCAAGAGATAATTACATGTATAAGACAAGAAGAAAAGCAATGGCTTCTACATGCATATTACATCAAATTCACAGTTGAATAAACTGCATGGACATAATTTGGTCTTGGTGAGTCTTCAAGAAGACCTGCATCATTCTTGTAAAAAAATTTTAAGATAGTCGAGAATCTATCAAAACTAGACTTCTTTTCTGAACTACAGCTAAACTTGACAGAGAAGTTACTCAATGTGTAGGTCCAGACTAAATGACTGTTAGAGCCTCATCTGACCCTAAAGCCTCAGAACCTTCATACAGGCCTTTGAATTTAGAATGTTGGCTATTGATCTTTAGCTAGTTAGTAGTCCCTTCTAATTCCACAGTTTCTAAAATACGTCATATGAAGTTTCCATGGTTTCATTAACCCTATCTCATTCTGTGGTAAAAGAACATGGGTGCAACTGATAACAATGGTTGTTATCAGTAGCCCAGGTCTTTTCTGAAAGACCCTTCTCTGCAAGAATCCAAAGAATAGTCCCTTATTTTGTTATGTAATATAATAGCCTTAATTTTCTTCATATGACTTATGTACCTATATCTTTATGTCATGATTGTAACTTGTTTTAATCACTGAATAGTTGATGAACATAGCTGCTTCTAACTTTCAATTTTAGACTTTTGCATGTTGTCTTCTGCTGTAAATACTTCAGAAAGCTAAGTAATTGCAAGAATTACCCAAAGAATTGATCCATTAAATATCATGTTAAGATCAAAACCAACTCTGAAAACCAAGAATTTCTCTTTACATACGTCAACAATGGTGTCCATGCTGCGTTTAGGGTGTGAGTTTCTATAATATTTAGATGTTCTCATTTTCATTGTAATATTGTTACCTCAGGGCTACTAAAGCTGAACATTTTTCATTAATTCACTACAAGATTTACAAGCTTGCTTTGTATCCCTCAGGAGCTGAAAACTATACTGCAAAATCTCAGCAGATACTACCAAGAAAGAATGGATTCCAGGTGATCGTTTGGGTCCACACGCTCTTTGATGCTCCTATGGGCTCTCCCTGAGTAGCTCACAGTATGTCAGATAACCCAAAGTAATGGCGCTCAGTCCACACACTGTGGGTAATGTATATCAGTTGATATACACTGACCTATTATCGCAGAGGGATGGGGTTGGGACTTGGAGTTCCTGCACTTGTTCTGCATGATATTCAGTTCTGGAAAAAGCAGTGGGACCCTTTTTATCTGGTTAAAACATACATGTGTTGGGTTGGTGACGCCTAGACTTCCAGACTCCCAACTCACAAGACACTGCAAAGGGGTGGAAGGGGGTTCATGGAGGTTGGAAAGACACATAAGTGAGCGATGAGAGGGCAGAAAAATGGGTTCCAGTATAGGAGTTGGCAGGGAGGGTGTGGTCATAGAGGTGAAAGTGGTGTAGTTAATTTAATCATCTGCACTGTTCTATCAGGTTGATCTATCAGATTGCAAGAGCTGCGAGCTTTCTTTCTAAAGATCCATTTCTAAATCATGTTAGGGCTTCACTTTGCAATCAAACAATTTCAGTTTAGACAGGACAGGCATTAAGACAGCTAATGCTGATTTGCACTACATCCTATGGAGTAGCCCACTGCAGGTATGAAATGTGATTCATGTGACATCTATTGAAATCTGAACGTTGAGACTCCAGACCAGAAGATAGTAACATTGGAATGTAGATTGACCATATAAAACCACTGTTACCTGTTGTATGCTTACTAGAGTGGTCCTTCCAGTTTACCAGTAACAGTAATAGTCGTCTGACAGATGGCTTTGAATATAAACACTGAAGGAACTGAGCATATCTCAGTTTGGATTCAATTTGATGTATTCCTACATCAGGCAAACTATATGATTGTATGTTAACTCAGGATATCATTTAGTGAATGCTAGTCCTGATTTCACTTTTTTTTAAAGCATGATTAACTTCAGCTGAATTTTCAAAATAACAGTATTATGCGGATACATCTCTAAGTGATATTCACTTTGCAGTTGTCTGTTTCATGTTCTCCTTTGTTGTTAATTCTAATTTGATTGTAACTTAATAGCATTTTATAGTACCCAGTATAGAAAGACTACACATGATTAAATTTTCTTACTCTCTTTAGTGTAATAATTTCTTATATAATGTTGAAGAAACATCCATAAATAGTAAAAAAAGTATCTCCCCGAATAACATTGTTGCAAGATATGGTCAGACAAAACTAAGTGAGCATCAGTGTACAGACTGTGATTCCACAAGCATCTCTGCAAATCAGGAAGTTTTAATCTTAGAATCATAGAGTCGTACAATTATAGAATAGTTTGGGTTGGAAGGGACCTTTCAAGGCCATCTAGTCCAACCCAGCCCTGCAATGAGCGGAGACATCTTCAACTAGATCAGGTTGCTCAGAGCCCCGTCCAACCTGACCTGGGATGTTTCCAGGGATGGGGCATCAACCACCTCTCTGGGCAACCTGTTCCAGTGTTTCACCACCCTCATTGTAAAAAATTTCTTCCTCGTATCTAGTCTGAATCTATCTTCTTTTAGTTTAAAAACATTATCCCTTGTCCTATCACAACAGGTCCTGCTAAAAAGTTTGTCCCTATCCTTCTTATAAGCCCTCTTTAAGTATNTTGTCCTATCACAACAGGTCCTGCTAAAAAGTTTGTCCCTATCCTCTTATAAGCCCTCTTTAAGTATTGAAAGGCCACAGTAAGATCTCCCCAAAGCCTTCTTTTCTCCAGGTTGAACAACCCCAACTCTCTCAGCCTTTTCTCATAGAAGAGGTGTTCCATCCCTCTGACCATTTTTGTGCCCTTCTTCTGGAGCCATTCCAACAGGTTCATGTCTTTCCTGTGCTGAGGACTCCAGAGCTGGATGCAGTACTCCAGACTGCTGGATGCAGTCTACCAGAGAAGAGTAGAGGGGCAGAATCACCTCCCTCAACCTGAAAGTCACGCTGCTTTTGATGCAGCCCAGGATACAGCTGGCTTTTTGGTCTGCAAGCACACGTTGCCAGCTCATGTCCAGCTTTTTACCTACCAATACCTTCAAGTCCTTCTCGGGGCTGCTTTCAATGCCTTCAACCCCCAGCCTGTATTCATACCAGGGGTGGCCCCAACCCAAGTGTGGGACCTTGCACTTTGTCTTGTTGACCTTCATGAGGTTCACATGGGCCCACTTCCTGAGCTTGTCCAGGTCCCCCTGGATGGCATCCCATCCCTTAGGCATGTCAACTGCACCACTCAGCTCGGTGTCATCTGCAAACTTGCTGAGGGTGCACTCAATCCTACTGCCTATGTCAGTGATGAAGATACTAAATGGTACTGGTCCCAATACAGACCTCTGAGGGGCACCGCTTGTCACTGATCTCTATCTGGACATTGAGCCATTGACAACTGCCCTCTGGATTCAACCATCTAGCCAATTCCTCATCCACTGAACAGTCCATCCATTAAATCATTCTCTCTCCAATTTATAGAAAAGGATGTTGTGGGGGACCATGTCAAAGGCCTTACAGAAGCCCAGATAAATGACGTCCGTAGCTCTTCCCTTGTCCACTGATGTAGTCACTCCGTCATAGAAGGTCACTAGGTTGGTCAGGCAAGACTTGCCCTTGGTGAAGCCATGCTGGCTGTCTCAAATCACCTCCCTGTCCTCCACGTGCCTTTGCATAGCTTCTCAGAGGATCTGTTCCATGATCTTCCCAGGCACAGAGATGAGGCTGACAGGTCAGTAGTACCCAGGGTCCTCCTTTCTACCCTCTTTAAAAATGGGTGCAATGTTTCTTTTTTTCCAGACACCAGGTACTTCACCTGACTCCCATGATTTTTCAAATATCATGGAGATATTTGGCTTGGCAACTACATCAGCCAATTCCCTCAGGACTCTGGGATGCATCTTGTCAGGCTCCATAGGCTTAGGTATGTTCAGGTTCCTCAGGTGGTCATGAACCAGATCTTCTCTTACAGTGGGAGGGACTTTGCTCCCCCCAGTCCTTGCCCTGTAGTCCATCCACTCGAGAGGTGTGGGAAGAGAGGTTGCCAGTGAAGACTGAGGCAAAAATGTTGTTAGTACCTCAGCCTTCTCCTCACCAGTTGTTACCAGTTTGCCAGTCTTGCTGATCAATGGGGTACACTTTCTTTGACCTTCCTTTTCTGGCTGACATACCTATAGAAACCCTTCTTATTATTCTTTGCATCCCTTGCCAAATTCAGCTCCAGCGGTGCCTTGGCCTTCCTGACCACATCCCTATGCAACCGGGTAGTGTCCCTATACTCTTTCCAGGATTACCTGTCCCTGTTTCCACTGCCTGTACATTTTCTTCTTGCCCTTTAGTTTGACCAGCAGGTCTCAACTCATCCATGCTGGCCTCTTGGCTTCCTTTCCTGATTTCTTACACCTGGGGGTAAAGAGCTCTTGTGCTCTATGGAAAGTGTCCTTAAAGATCTGCCAGCTCTGTTCTGCTCCATTGTCCCTGAGCGTGATTTCCCACTGGGTCCCATTGATGAACTCCTTGAACAGCTGGAATCTTGCTTTCCTAAAATTCAGGGTCCTGACTTTACTCTTTGCCTGACCCATAACCCTCAGGACTGTGAACTCCACCACTGCACAATCACTGCAGCTCAGGCTGCCTCCAATGTTGATACCACCGATTAGCTTACTTGCATTGGTGATCAACATGTCCAGTATTGCATCCCCTCTGGTAGGGCTGTCTATTACCTGGCCTAAGAAGTTATCCTCAAGGCATTCCAAGAGTCTCCTGGATTGCCTACAGATCGCAGTGCTGCTTTTCCAGCAGATGTCAGGGTGGTTGAAGAACCCCAGCAGGACAAAAGCCTGTGAGTAGTGTCCTGTAGCTGGAATAAGAAGGTTTTGTCAATAAGCTCCCCTTGATTGGGCGGTCTGTAGTGAACACCAGCCACAAGATTCCCTTCGTTGCCTCATTCTCTAATTCTTACCCATCAGCTTTCAACCTGCTTGTGGCTACTCTTCAGAAACATCTCTTCATACTGGCTCCATTTCTTGATGTAGAGGGAAACCCCTCCTCCACTTTTTCCTTGCCTGTCCCTTCTGAAGGACCTGTAGCCATTGATAGTCACACTCCAGTCATGGGATTCATCCCACCAAGTTTCAGTAATGGCAACTATATCATAGCTTTCTAGCAGCATGGTGGCTTCCAAGTCCTCCTGTTTGTTGCCCATGTTGCATGCATTGGTAAGAGGCACTCCAGCTGGGCTGTCAGCTGTGTCACCTTCTTAGAGAAACATCCCTTAATTCCTTTGAGGCATTTCACTGGTGTTTCCCTGTTGGCTCCTCAGGAGTCCCTGGCTCATCTCCGAAAAACTTCAAGTGTGCTGCAATGTACCCAGCACATCTCAGAGCAACAGGCTGAGGGCCCTCACTAGCACCCTGTTCCTCTAACCTTGGTATGTTGTCCCACAGCTTGTCACAGGAAAGCTTGATATTATCCCCTCCCCCTTCAAGTCTAATTTAAAGCTCTGTCAATGAGCCTTGCTAGCTCATGAGCAAAGACCTTCTTCCCCCATTGAGAAAGGTGAATCCCATCCAACACTAGCAGGCCTGGTGCGATGTAGACCATCACATTATTGAAAAAAACCAAAACTGTGGTGGTGACACCAGCCACAGAGCCATGTAGTAATAGACTGGGACCGTCGAGACATTCTTCCAATGTTGCTGCCTGCAACTGGAAGGATAGAGGAAGAGAACTTACAGTTACTACAGTGACTACTATAAGATCAGAACTTGTTTTGCTATTATTCCACAGTGTAAGGGAAAGACTCATTCACTTTCATAGTACATGAAGAATTAATCAGCCAAATTCACCTGCAAAAAATAAGGAGCAGACCCATCTTCTTCCAATTTAGAACTGTATTTTAAAAGTTTTGAGGGTTAGAAGCCTACATCCATTTGCATATCTGGGATCAAATCCGGAACTCACTCATTCAAGTGACTCATTGGAGACCTTTTATAAATCACCTTGCGATTTTCAGAACTGCTCTAGTTCAAATATCTATAAACTGTCTCAATACATATCATTCCAATATTTATTTTGAAAAAAATTTAGGAGATCTTTAAAAAGAAACTATAAAAATTTAAGACTCCAGAAAGCTCTTATGCTTTGTGTTAATATATTAATTCACTGTGGTTAATAATGAAAATGGTTTGGGTATTTTTTTCTGTTGTTATTTCAGGTCACATTAAAAAACCTAATATAATACACCATTGCATGTATGCATTGCAGTTTTACACCAGCTTAATTTACAATTCAATCAATATGAGCCACACCAGAGGCTGTGCTAAGCATAGCCTTTCTGGATTCATTAGAGTGGCTGCTCATTCAACAATAAGGCTTCACTTGCCAGTAGTCATTCTCTCCAAAACCTTGCAAGACTACTGAGGATGCAGCTCTGCTAATAAGCTGCAATGGGGCCTTGCACTTACAGCTATACCCTTTATTGTACATTATCCACCTCAAACATTGCCAAACTGTTTATTTTTTAAGTGAAAAGGTGAGTAAATGACACATTTTCCTACCGTATGTATCAGTATCGCAGATGGGGAAAATGAGTGTCATGTATATCCCAGGAAGGGGGAATAACATGATTGTCTATACAGCTGCTTGCCGATCCTTCATCTCCATGTTGATTTTTCTGTTTCTCGGTGTAACAGAAGATCCGTCTCTTATCCTCAGCATAACATAATCTTCTCAGTTATGTCTGTGAATCTTTCAAGGCCTTTGCTATACACAGCCATTAAAAATAATTTACTTACAGCATTAAACCTGTATTAAACTTTACATTGAAAGTATAACTGGAAAAAAGATACCGACTGACAAAAAGGCAACTCCTTTTCTTTCTCACTATTCCTGTGTCAAAGTGAGATGAAAACAGAACTGAGTCCCACTGCATTTTAAGACATAGGGAGGTAATAATGGCTTCTCCTCCGTGTTGACATCTAACTAGAAGGCAAATTTGTATTTTCAGTTCAAAGCTTGCCTGCAGCAGCAAAAGCTCAGAAAACTACTTCCCCAATTGTAGTCATAAAATATGCTATTTTTGGTCCTCTAAATGCTGACTGATTGGCTTTACCCCTCGGAAAAGATATGCTATATCCTGAATAACAAAGTTGGTAAAACAACCAGCCATCATTGTACTTGCTGCAGTAACACCCAGCAATCCCAGGATCACAAGTCAACCTGATCTTTGAGGTAGCTCTGCAATCTTTTTCTTAAACCAAGGATAACAAAATAAAAAGGTGCAAAACATGAACAAAACATGAGTGAGTGTTTCTATATCATTCTAAACTTGAAAAGATTCTTGGCTGAATATGAGTTTGGATGTCTATTGCAATTTTCTCTATTGGGAAGCAGCAAACAATCAAAACACAAAGGGATCATTGCATTGAAGGGCCAGCAACAAACTTTTCCACAGCTAATGTGCAATATGTTTCCATGATTCAATTAATTCTATGTGACTTTTATCACAACAGAAAATTATATTTGGTGTTAGTTTCCATGATACATAGAAGCTAAGAAAGCATACTTTTTTCACCCACCATAGAAACATAAAGCAGTAGGTAAAGCTAGATATTATATAAATACACACACATAAATACATTCACAAGCATAAACATATTTTAGGAAGACAAGGAGTGATAAAGAGCTGCATGAATCTTCGTGGTATATACAGACAAAATGGAAAATCTAAGAGTAATTTCTGTCATATATTTAATCAAGTAATTGACATTCTTTGATAGTAAACAAATAGATCCTTGCTTCACTTTCTTTAATGACTGAATGGCATATTAGCTGAAATAATTTATATATTTCAACTCTAAGGTTCAAAACTGACCTAGCATGATGTTCAATTTTATACAATCAACAGAAGATATTCAGTAAGAATAAGAAACATAAGATTGAGGTGATCTTCTGTATAAAAACTGAAACAGTTGAATAATTTACTGATCATGATTAATGAGTGTCTCAATCTGTATATGAAAAGGGATAAAAAAATTACTGATGTTGACAAAATGCATTACTGTTAGTCAGGCAATTCTCCATACCACAGGAGGCAAGTTTTTCATACTTCCCAGTTAAGGTTGCCAGCCCTGCTCACATTTTGTGATGGGCATGGTAGGAACACACAATAACAACTACTGTCTAATACAAAGTTGATGGAACCATGAAAAGGCTGGGGTAGATCACAATAAAATAGAAGCATCATCGAGTCTTACAGAAAGACGTAAACTTGAACGTGAAAGGTCATTCTTCAGTAGGGTACAAATTTCTCCAAAAATCCTTGTACACCTGGGACTGATTTAGCAGACATATTGGGATGAAGTAAAACCTGCTACCTCTCTACAGGGAATCTGGACTGTTCTATAGATGTTGCTGGTGTCCCGTATGTAGACTTCGTCCCCATGCAGTTGTGGCAGGTCCTTTTAAGGGGCTTGTAAGGCATTTATGAAGAGTATCCAGCTTTCCAGAGACCTCATAGTCTTCCGGTGGCTTCACAAATTCAGCTAACATCCATCCTGGTTTATGTCCTGGTAAACATGCATACTGAAGTTTCTATAATGAATCTTAATGCCATGTCTTTGTTCAAGAATCATATAGGTTGCTTGGTAGATAACACATAATAATTCCTTTAACAAAGAGTTAAGAAGTATAAGGCATTATTATTATTTTAATAAATATATATATTACAATAATAAGCATATATATATATAAAATTTAAGTGTGTAAGCATGTGTGTGCATATATAGGATACACATCGTAAGTCAGTCTTCCACATGCCAACTCTCTGTAGAGGTGCTATATATTTTCCATTAATTGGTGTTAATTTTTCTTACCATATCAAAAAAGAAAAAAGGAATGCAAAAGTATTCAGCTCAAGTTCATGGAAAACAAGTTGCTGAACAGAGCTATCTTATTTGGTGTTTCTTTCACAAAATGTAGTGATATAAAATCGCGATGCTGCAGACATTGTTACTTAGTATTTATATCACAGAAGCAATAAAAGTCTCACAATTTTTGAGAACTATTTGAGTGAGCAAGTTTTCGTAATTAATCTTTCCTGCCTGATTGCATTTCAGTTCCACACCTTCCATTTTCAGTCACCAAGAGGCATTGCGCATAACTTCTACTTACCTCCCAGGTACAATCGTAACATAGCAAAGTGAAACAATTATATGGATTCAAATCTAGATTATATTGTCATAAACTGTTAAAATTATAAAATGTTTTAAATTCTCAGTCAATCCCCGAAACACAAGAATGACTATTTATTATTTTATGTACTATGACAGCTGAAAAATGTAGATACTTGAAAGTATGAAAAAACTTCCAGATTTAGGGGGAAAAAAGAAATTGGCTTAAACCACATGACACAAGATATCTAAACAGAAGCCAATATAACAGTGCGGAGTATAGAGCATTATAATGTATAAAAAGTATATAATGCATATAAAAGCATTCTGGCATATGGGAAAGGAATGGACAAAGTCTTACACATCTCACTTTGTTTCTGTTTTTCTACTTCAGTGATCTTTAAGTGTGTTCTTCTTGGGATTAGATTTCATTTGACAGTTTTTTACTGAGTGAGGGACTAACCAATGATTCTGACAGGGTAAAGAGCATAAACATCCATCACCATATGTGTTTTAAGAAATTTATTAGTCATGAGTGGATTTAGAAAAACCAAGTGTGTCCAGCATATACCAAATACTTCATAGTTGACAGTGCCTAAATTATTGAGATGATGAAATGTTTCATTAGAATAGCTAATGCTAAGCATCTGAAAAATACTGTAGTTTATCAAATTCATTTTGACTTATTCCTTGTCTTTCAGTAGAAGACAAACTCCATTCTTTCTGCTCGTTACATTCTTTATATATATACATACACACATACAATTGCATGCACACACATTTATAATTATACAGGCACAATAAACACAATCCACAATTCCTATCCTAGAATATAATCCTATGTTCCTGTTTGAAGAAATGGGCTGCTTTAAATGCTAAACTTCCACAATCAATTGATGATAGTTTATGCGAGAAACAACTTCCTACACTTGCTCATTCTCTCTTATACATCAGAAACTTTCTGAAGACATGTGTTGGGTTTGCGTGGCAAGGTTTTGGTAGCAGGGGGTCTACAGGAGTGGCTTCTGTGAGAAGCTGCTAGAAGCTTCCCCCACGTCCAACAGAGCCAATGCCAGCTGGCTCCAAGATGGACCTGCGGCTGGCCAAGGCTGAACCCATCAGCAGCGGCGGTAGCGCCTCTGGGATAACATGTTTAAGAAGGGAAAAAAAAGTTGCTGCACAACAAAAAACTGCAGCCACAGAGAGGAGTGAGAATATGTGACAGACACAACCCTGCAGACCCCAGTGTCGGTGAAGGAGGGGGAGGAGGTGCTCCAGGCACTGGAGCAGAGATACCCCTGCAGCACGTGGTGAAGACCATGGTGAGGCAAGCTGTCCCCCTGCAGTCCAGGGAGGTCCACAGTGGAGCAGATATCCACCTGCAGCCCGGAGAGGACCCCATGCTGGAGCAGGTGGATGCCTGCAGGAGGCTGTGACCCTGTGGGAAGCCCACACCGGAGCAGACTCCTGGCAGGACCTGTGGCCCTGTGGAGAGAGGAGCCCATGCTGGAGCAGGTTTTCTGGCAGGACTTGTGACCCCATGGGGGACTCACGGTGGAGCAGTTTGCTCCTGAAGAACTTCAGCCCATGGAAGGGACCCACGCTGGAGGAGGGGAAAAGTGTGAGGAGTCCTGCCCTTGAAGAGGAAGGAGCAGCAGAGACAACGTCTGATGAACTGACCCAAACCCTCATTCCCCGTCCCCTTGCACTGCTCAGGGGGAGGAGGTAGAGAAAATTGGGAGTAAAGTTAAACCTGGGAAAGGAGGGAGGGTTGGGGGGAAGGTGTTTTTAAGATTTGGTTTTATTTTTCATTATCCTACTCCGATTTGACTGGTAATTAAACTAATTTCCTCAAGTCAAATCTGCTTTGCCCATGATGGTAACTGGTGAGTGATCTCTCCCTGCCCTTATCTTAACCCACAAGCCTTTTGTTATATTTTCTCTCCCCTGTCCAGTTGAGGAGGGGAGTGATAAAGCAGCTTTGGTGGGCATCTGGCATCCAGCTCGGGTCAACCCACCACAAGAGGAATGTTAAAGATTTTATTGCTGCTTTATACAAAAAACAGAGAACTAAATCTATGTGCAGCCTTCCCTTTGTACTGTCTGTTCTCTAAAGCTGTGCTTGCATATTCTTTGAACTACCTCCAGCATGCCTCAAATCTGAAAAGTCATTAGCAGATGTTTAGTACCTATTTAGGTCTAAATTACATGTTCACAAAGTATCTCCTATAATATTTGAAAAATTTCCTATTTCCTGCTCCCTTTATTTTATCCTCACAATAGTTAATGATTTTTCTTTTTCCTGGTTTATCAGAGCCGTAACTCCTGGAGTCACGTTCTTACATAAAAATCTTGGGGTTTTATTAGCAATGGAGTAGAAAAATGTATTTTCACTTCCTATTGATATGAAGAGAAACTTTAAGTTTGAGAAGCACATACTCAAAAATCTATATTTGAATGCTTTGGATTAATAGTTCAGACCTAGTTTTTCAAGCTTTAATTTATGATTGTAGCTTCTGTCTGCAAGGTGTCACAACTCTAAAAAATTCAAAAGACAAGATGAAATTGCCCAGTTTATAAGCAATCAGTAGCTAAGAAGTGCTAAATAGATATTTTGTTTAGTGTAGGTCAGGGAAAGGGGAAAACAAATAATCCCAGACATGTATTTCATTTTAGACCTGTCTATGAGGACCTTCCGTCTTACGTTGTTAATAAGAGGAAATCATCCTGAAGTAGCACTAGTGACGGGAAAAAGGGAAGCTTACTGACTGATCTAGGGATTTAAGATAGTTTTATAGTACTATGAGTGTGTATTAGACAAACTCCAATATACCAAGCAAAAGATTTAAATAAGGGTTTGAACCAATTGCACAGCCTAGTCACTGAATACTAGGGAAAGCTTATGCAGAGATATAGTTGCACATGCTCTCAAAAGACACTGTAGAGATAATTTTTAAGGCCGCAGTTTTTGAAGTCATGTTATTTGTGCAATACTAGACCAGAGAAAAAATTGGCTTTAAGGATGAGGACAAACCATATATCCTGGTATTTTGGAACAGCAAGATTGAATCTAGGTTTACGTCTGGATTTTGCCAATAAAGTTAATTTTATCATGTGCACAACTATAACCTGGAACCTGAAGCCCAAAAGAGCGTTAGAAAAATTTATCTGTCACTGGTATTCAATATTGCCATTTGAGCCCACTGCTAAAGTGGAAAATGAGAAATAAGACTTTTTCTTAAATTCTGCATTTCTAAAAAGTCTTAGTTGCTCCCCCCCAAGAAAAAAACCCAAAACCAAACAAACAAACCAACCCCAAACAAACTGTAATTCATTACAGAAGTTTCTTTGAAAGTCTTCAGGCAGAAATTGAGTTCTCGAATTGGAAATGTTCATCTCTACGTAGAAATTAGAAATTTTTTATGCCAATGATTACGTGTGTGGCTTTTAAAGAGAAGTTTCCATATTACAACAACTGATTCCCCTGAGTTTGATTCTAATTTCATTTCTTTCAACTGGATGACTCTGGTACAATTGATTTTCGGATTGGAGACAGTAGTAAGAAGTGAGATTGCAGTTTAAAGTGGACATTGAGGAAAATAAAGAGGGAAAAGACAAGGCAGAGGAGGAAGAATCCCAATTAACTAAATTGTTAGCTATAGTTCTTATTTAAACTGAATTTATTTATCAGAAAGGAAGACATGAAAGCCAAAAAGAGAATCAAAACTATAATGTTATGAAATGAATGCATATTGTTATTTAGTGAACACTGACTAAAGAAAGGACAAATGTGAAACTATAAGAAACAAGAAATCGTCTCAGCAGAACTTTAATGTTAAGGACTGTTAACTCAGAGCAGGAGTCCACAGGAGACTTGATGATTATCTGCCTGTCCATGCAGCCACAAACATCCTAATTACGAGGTTGATGTCCCTGGCGCTAGGAGTATCAGGGCAGGGTCTAGAAGCCAGGGTCTGTACATCCTGTAATCACTAGATATTTCTAACAGTGACTTATAAAGATCAAAGAGGCAACTTTGTTTATAACTGAAGACAATGCCTAAATGTTCATGTGCTTGCAGTATATCAGGCTCAGACCTTGAGCACTGAAGTTTTTACTTTGAGAAAGGCATTTGACTAAAAACTCTATTAGCATTAAGCAGCCCTAAAGGTTGATTGCATGGCTCAGATTAAGTGACTGTTCATACTTTTGCTGATATACAATAATTTCCTTTGGTAATTGTGTTCAAGTGTATTTACACCTGGTTGCATTCAGAATGTTTTTAATTGTCTTTGGTATGTTTTACTTTAAGATTGGAAAGCAAATGGGCTGAACTGTGAGGTTGGTTTATGCATTGAAATTTGATAGTAACTTATTCTTTCATTCTTTGCCTCAAGTGCAATACTCTTAATTGGTTCCTGACGACTGAATTGCAATCATGGTTTATGGCTTAGCTAGCAGTCTTTAAAGGTTTGATCCAACTTCATTTGCAACTTTCAGAACACATCATTACGTCAGTGAATACCATGAGTAGACAAGGAGTGTGTCCTTTCACTTTTACCATTTGTTAGTGCTACAGTAAGATATAAAAATCTCCTTTCACCTCAGGGTTCACTCAGTCACTGCTGATAGATGATCTGTCATAGACCTCTGTGCTCTCTTGCTTTTTTGAGTCCAAAAATCTTTTAAAGCTTGGTGCAGGGAGGCAGTGAGAGGAGCTCTGAAGTCATAGTATTCCTGAGTGGAACACTGAATCCCTGTATTTATGTCTTTTATTACCTAGAGCTTTTGTTTAATAATCTTCATGTTATTTCCTCATTTTGTTTTATATGACAACAAAAGAAAAATGTTTCTTTGGCATGAATTTTCCATACATAGAATAGATGACAATGGACATGAGCAGATAAATCCATAAACTAACTGAATGTATTTATAGACTGATAAGTACTGTAAATTACACAGCCATTTAATTTTCATTACTAATATTCATATGCTTCCTTCTCTTTGATATACTGATTTATTCTATTCTAGGGCCCACTAAAACAAACATTTTCATTTTTAAAATAGCAGCAAGACTGCAGCAGGTCTTTAAAGTAGCTTAGCAAGCAGTACTTTGCTTGTTGAAAATTTTACCTCTGTTTAGAAAAGCACTCAAGGGTATGTTAAGTCTCATCAGAATCTATATTTGGTTCTGTTAGATAATCAACATGTACATTTCACATTACAGTCAGCAGGGCTTCAGCTTATGTTGAAATGTTTTCCCAAATCAGGTCCTCAGCCGGTCCATTTTTGACATATATACAAAAGGACTGGAGATGAAAATAACAGATCTTGTCTGTGACACTGTTAACTCTTCCTGAAGAAACTTCAGCTAAGGTTTCGAATACTAAACTTGTAGTCATCATATGTAATTGTATTTAATTGTTTCTGCAAAAGTGCAAATAGATTTCTCTATTATATCCTAGAGATGCTGTTTCAAAAAGTTCTTCTGGAAGACTATGTTGCATTATATTTCTTTTAAATGTGTCTGCAACAAGTAAATCTCCCAGCTAATCAGCAGGACAGTATCAAGTTTCTATTCAGGAAGGCAGGAGCTGAGCCTCTCAGTGTTGCCCAAGCAAACTTGCACAGAGAGAGGCAAGATGACTCTGACCATAGCAGCTTTGTGCTCCAAAGGTGGAGTTCTCTTTTCCTTCTAGACTGCTGCTTTATTTGTCTTTATCCCCCTCTTCAGAAGGGTATTTCTTAGTATATTGAGAATAATAGTCTTTCATTTACAATACTACAAGGGAACATGGTGGGGATGGGGAGGGGGTTATTGCCAGTATGACAGTTTCTTTTTTGGTCGTTCTGGTCCAGGACTCTGTCAGATTCATCAATATCCTTCAAGATACCGAGATCCTCTCCCTGTAATGCTGTGCATGTAGCCTGAGTTACACTCCTGAGCGCCTCTAACCCCTTAAACCTCATGCATCAATAATACTCTTCAAAGTCCAATAGTAAAAGCTATAAATATAATACCTTAAGCTGTTAATTGAGTTATAAAAGGCTTTGTTTCTGACTGCTCTTCATGATTAGACTATTCTCCTTTAGCTCCACCCACAGCATTGGATCCACCATTAAACTCAAAACCTTCATTTCTTTTCCAGTTAGATAAAATAAACTGAAAAATTTCTGTTAGAAATTATCCAGATGCAAATGTGGCCAGATTTTGTCTCTGAATATTTTACCTATGATGCAAATAAATGTAGCAGATATTTTACATTCAAACAAAACAAAGCATCATTTATTTATAAATACATGCAGCTGACATTAACTGTGGTTGCTACTCTCCAATAAGCTTTTGTGACATGGAAGCCTAGAATATGTGATATTTATTTTTAGATTTTCATAAAGGATAGAGTATCCATTACCAGATCTGTGTCATAGTAAAGATCTGCCATTTTAAAAATCTATAGTCTTCTCCCTAAATTTCTCATATATATTAAAATATGTATGGTTTCTTCAATTAAATTTAGGGTGGAGGGAAATCACTATAGATGAGCACTCAGTGCTTTACATAATTTTTGAAAGCAACATTAATAAACTAGGAAACACTTTTATCTTTTGTTTTCATATACTGTAGAATTATGCAACGTTTCCTTAGGTTAAATAGGAAGGTAACAGCTTTAATACTTTGCATAATGGCAGTAGCAATGACTTGATCATTCTATACAAATGTTTAGATAGAAGCATACTAACTGCCTCACTTAATTCCATCATTCTTATTTTTTTCCCTTTTAAAACTAATAATCTTTGTGCCAAAATAGTGTGTTCAGGGAATTAGCTGACAGCAGAAATTATCTGAAAAGTGGTTTTAAAACCATCTACGATCATTTTAAGAGAGCAGTTGCAATATTTATACTAAACCAGCAGCCAAGTACTCTATACTACTGTAACTGTTCATATCACTGAGCATTGTCATAATTAGTCAGCTTTTGTTTTCAAAGGGGCTGAATTTTCCATCTGACACTTTTTATTATAACATTAAGCTGTTCTTCCTGGTAACTTTTATAGCTGCTTCTGAGCTATACAATTAATTTGAATTTGAGTTGGCATGAAAGCAACACACACTGCCAGCAGTTTCCTGATGGGGATATCCTCTGTGTGGTATGGAGGAATCCCAACCACACACTGAGTCAAAAGAGATTGTTTCTTCCTCTCTCTCCAGGGGCTCAGAAACAGGAACACTCTCAATGCAGAGAAAGAAAATGGCTGGGAAAAGATGGAAAGCTTGCAGTGTAACTAATAGATAAACTAGTTTTAATCTCTCTCAAGCTACAGCAGCAGAGAAATGAGCACAGTAGTCTTGCTGGAGAATCAAGGATGGCCTCCTGGCAACTGTCTTGCTGAGGAACTAAATGCTGAAGTGTCCTTCTCCAAGCAAACTAGTACTGGTATGAAAATAACTATCCCTTGCTACACTGAAGGGACAAAGAATATGCAATCCAAATACATCTACAGAAAGAAGTCTTGTAGTTTCAGTGTTCAAGAGAAAAGTAATATATGTGGTGTGATGCCCCTGCCCAGCTGCTACACCTCCCCCCAGCCACTCTCTCAATCCCCCTCTTTAACAGGACAGGGGGAGAAAATGAGATGGAAAAGCCCGTGGGTTGACATAAAGACAGGGAGATCACTGACCAGTTACTGTGACACACAAAACCAACTTTACTTGGGAAAATTAATTTAATTAATTAAATATTTTAAATTAAGTATTATTTAATTAAATAATGTAAAAAATTAGATTTGGATGGTGAGAAACAAAGACAAAAAACCTTAAGGCACCTTTCCTCCATCCATCCCCCCTTCTGCCCAGCTTCAACTTTACTCCTCCATCCCTGACTCTTCTACCTCCTCCGCGAGTGGCACAGGGGTATGGGGAATGGGGGGTTGTAGTCAGTCCATAACAACTCCTCTCCATTGCTCCTGCCTCCTCACACTTTTCCCCTTCACATGGGCTGCAGTCCTTCAGGATAAACCTGCTCCAGCATGGGCTTTCCATGAGCTGCAGTTCCTTCAGGAAATATTCACCTGCCCCACCGGGGGCTCTCACAGGGCCGCAGGGCCATCTCTGCTGGGGGAGGGGGGGGGCCTGGAGCACCTCCTGCCCTCCTCCCGCTCTCCCCTGGGGGCTGGCAGGGCTGTTTCTCACACCGTTTCCCTCAGCCCTGGCTGCCGGGCAGAAGCCTTTTGCCCTTTCTTGCCCAGGCTTTCCCCGAGGCACCCGCCCATGGCTGAGTGGCTCAGCTGTGCCCGGCGGTGAGGCCGCTGGAGCAAGCTGGAACCGGCTGTGTCTGGCTCAGGGCAGCCCCAGCCACTCCTCACAGCAGCCACCTGTGAAGACCCCTGTGTCACGACCTGTGCTGGACAGACCAGGGAGGGGCTGTGGCGAGTTCAGAATTCACTCGGGCTAAATTAAGATAAAGTGACATCAAATGATCAGTTGAACATTTTATTTATGGCAGAAGCAGCCTGAACTTAGAAGGTGTAACTGCAGGTGGTGGGGTTTCTCTCAACAGGAATTGGCATGAAACTACCTCAGTAAACCACGTAATCTGTGGTAAACATATACATCACTTCAGGGAAGACAATAAGGAGACCCCCTCCTGTTGAGTCATGAGTTTCAGAGCAGACCCCATTGCTTTCTAGACTCCTTCTCAGAGAGGAGCCCAGAGGTGGCTGGATCCACTCCTAGTGCCAGACTTGGTCAACAGTTTTGTGTCTAAAGGGATGAGGTGTAGGGATTATGAAAAAGGAGAGAGAAAGAGAGAGATGAAAAGATAAAGATTTCACTGCTCATGGGTCCAGCCTTGGTCCAGCCAGTCCTGAGGTCCAGTTCCGGTGGGCATACGCATGTGGGTCTTCAGTTTGTGTCCTTTTATCATCTCCTTGCCCCTTCTTCAGACGGGCAGTCAAACTCACCAGGCTAATTAGGTGTCATATGCAGTTTGTGCTTTCAGAACCTTCAGAGGTCAGGGGGCCTGGGGGTCATCTGAGGAGTAACTTCTGCCCTGGAGGCATGACCATTGTTTGATCTTTGGCCATACATGGTGAGCTGCCCTGCTCAGCATCCTGGTGTTAATGTCCTGTGCTGCTCTGCGCTGATTGGCGTCTGTCGTGGTTTCGGTTTCAGCCCAGCCAGTAACAAAGCACCACGAAGCTGCTCACTCACTCCCCACCCCCTCCCCTGGACACGGTGGGATGAGGAGAAAATCCAAAGGCAGGCTCGTGGGTCGAGACAAGGACTGGGAGGGATCACGCCCCACTTATGGTCACGGGCAAAAGACAGGCTCAACTCGGGGAAGAAACAAAATCAATTTCATTTACTACCAATCAAATCAAAACCAAGGAGATTAGGAAGGAAAACCCAACTTCAGAACACCTTCCCCCCACCCCTCCCGCCTTCCCGGCTCAGCTCCATTCCCGGTTCTCTCTCCCTCCTCCCCCCGGCAGCACAGGGGAACAGGGGATGGGGGCTGAGGTCAGCTTGCCACACCTTGTCTCTGCTGCTCCTTTCCTCAGGGGGAAGATTCCTCACTCGTCCCCTGCTCCACCGTCGGGTCCCTCCCACAGGAGACAGTCCTTCACCAACTTCTCCAGCGTGAGTCCTTTCCGCGGGCTGCAGTTCCTCACAAACTTCCTTGGCGCGGGTCCTTTCCATGGGCTTCAGTTCTTCCCGAACTTCCCTGGCGCGGGTCCTTTCCGCAGGCTGCTCTCCAGTCTCACACTGCTTCAGCGCGGTTTTTACCATGGGGTTACAGCCATCTTCGGGAGCCTCTGCTCCACCGTTCACCACCATGGGCTGCAGGGCAAGTGTTAAGCAGTCTGAAAGAAATTACCCCCAGATTAAGAAAGTATCAACTTTTATGTAATTAAATTTTACTAACACTGATACAGCACACAGATGGAATGTGCAAAACACATCATAAACTGAAAGGTGAGGGATATTGATGTATGTCTAAGTTTAGAGAGCACAGAATCCACTACATAATGAATGCCTGAGAGCCTCTGCACCTGCCAAATCTTTTAAATGTGTTATGGGTTTTTGTGGTGCAGTTTTCTTTGGTAGTGGGGGAGGGGGCTGCAGAGGTGGCTCCTTTAAGAAGCTGCTAGAAGCTCCCCCGACTCCAAAAAGTCGGACCCACCTCTGGGCCAGGCCAATCCCATCAGTGACGGTGAGAGTGCCTCTGGGAGAACAGATTGAAGAAGGGGAACCGGCAGTTTGTGGGGATTGGAATGTGAGAGGAACCCCTCTGCAGATACCGAGGCCAGTGAAGAAGGACAGGGAGGAGGGGCGCCTGAGGAGGCTGATGGCCCTGCAGCCCGTGGGGGGATGGCAGGCTCCCCCCCTGCAGCCCATGGGGGTGAACGGTGGAGCGGAGGCTCCCGAAGATGGCCGTAACTCCATGGTAAAAACCGCGCTGGAGCAGTGTGTGACTGGAGAGCAGCCCGCGGAAAGGACCCGCGCCAGGGGAGTTCGGGAAGAACTGAAGCCCGCGGAAAGGACCCGCGCCAGGGAATTTCGGGAAGAACTGAAGCCCATGGAAAGGACCCGCGCCAAGGAAGTTTGTGAGGAACTGCAGCCCGCGNGAGAAGTTGGTGAAGGACTGTCTCCCGTGGGAGGGACCCCACGGTGGAGCAGGGGACGCGTGAGGAATCTTCCCCCTGAGGAAAGGAGCGGCAGAGACAAGGTGTGGCGAGCTGACTCAACCCCCATCCCCTGTTCCCCTGTGCTGCCGGGGGGAGGAGGGAGAGAGAACCGGGAATGGAGCTGAGCCGGGAAGGCGGGAGGGGTGGGGGGAAGGTGTTCTGAAGTTGGGTTTTCCTTCCTAATCTCCTTGGTTTTGATTTGATTGGTAGTAAATGAAATTGATTTTGTTTCTTCCCCGAGTTGAGCCTGTCTTTTGCCCGTGACCATAAGTGGGGCGTGATCCCTCCCAGTCCTTGTCTCGACCCACGAGCCTGCCTTTGGATTTTCTCCTCATCCCACCGTGTCCAGGGGAGGGGGTGGGGAGTGAGTGAGCAGCTTCGTGGTGCTTTGTTACTGGCTGGGCTGAAACCGAAAACACGACAAAATGCTAGGCAGAAGCTTCGACACAGTATAGTGAAGAAAGAGGTATTAGCTATCAAGTAAGAAGGAGGTAGAGAAAGTTTTGCTCAACTCATGTTGCTGGCATTGATTCAGAACTCAGACCTTAACATATTCAGAGGCAAAGGTGCAATCTGTGTATATTGAAGCACTGTAGCCTAAGAAAAGTTAAAGGAAGGTAGTTTTCATTCAAATCTAACATATTATCACTGTATATTCTTCTGGATTCTGTCCAAGCCTATTTTATCAGGATATACTGAGTAATAAAAAATACTTGATTGTCATAGACGTCTAATAATGCGTGGTCTGCAAAATAGGAAAAAATGAAAAAAAAATGCTAGGGTATTTTTCGTTAGAGATGACAAAGCAAAATAAATTCTAACAGATCATTGGAAATTATGTGATTTTCTTTCACAGGAAATTCCTACTTCTGCAAGGTCATGCTGTAAATAAATGACTGGTATCACTCTTGCAGCACTCCCCCAAAACACACATTCTTATTAATGCACATGTTTAATGAGAACAAAAACTACTGTTATCAACAGGAGTTTCTCAAAAATATATTGAAAGACTGAAAATATTTGATGGTGCTGCCTCAAGCTATGACCTCTTACTGCCATCTGTTCAACCTTTCTTCCTCAGGTCCTTACTGCTTAAAGGAATGCTGTAGATTATGCAGGGAAAGCAATTTACTGAATATAAAACAATCTGGTATCTGAATTTGTACTGCTTGGAAACCATTCTCAATACACCTTAATGGTGACTCATTATTTCTTTTTGCAGTTCTTATTATCAGTACATATGTTGATTTACCTACACAAGATCCTTTCCATCCTCTGAGATGAAAGGATAATTTTAAGAAAATAATTTATGTTATAGCAATTTAAAAAAAAGCATTTGTGAAATAACAAGGACCATTTGTGAAGTATCAGAAGGTGGCAAATGTGGGGCAATGACATTTTGAGTTTACACATAACTTCTATTAAAAATCAAATCAACACAGGGAAAAATAATGTTTTTACATGATAGGATAGAATAGACTAGAATAGACTATTTCAGTTGGAAGG